>JAOXNR010000028.1:17309934-17334532 GCA_028571225.1 Parsonsia alboflavescens
TTTTTTGTTATATATATATATATATATATATATATATATATATATATATGTTATATATATTTATACGGTTTTGCTAAAACGCACTTCGCGCGGTCCAACCATTACTGTAACGGAATTCTTACTACAGTGCTCATGCAGACAACCAAGCGAAACAAAAATTTCATTACGGTAACGATTGGAGCGCGCCTTAGCAAATCCGTTTATTTATATATTTATATCTTTACTTGACATGAATTATAAGGTCCATATGTAGGAATATAGATTTGATCCATATCGAAATTTTTATAATTTCTATTTTTTCAGAGAAAGGGATCAATATTGTATTAATAACAAAATTAAGAAATAACTTACAAGATGGCTCGTGCCAACATTGATGCTTTATTTGCAATAAATTGAGTACAAAATGTACTTAAACGTAAAATAAATTCTTCATCAAATAGACTAGCATTCCTTCGAAATCATATAGATAAAGTAGCAACCCAAACAATGATATGCCAAGGAATGTTCCAAGAAGCCAAATCCCCAATCCTCAATAAGATTTTTGTCAATCCATGAAATCATGTGTAGATCATAAAAAAAACTCTCATCGATATTGGGTTGTTAAAATGAATAGTCAAATATTTCTTATATGAGGACAGTCGCGAATAACATATAAGTTGTTTTATCCAGACATCAGCATCGATGACATCTTAAATTATCAACAACATTACCTTAGATAACCAAACCCTCTTCCAATCTGAATCAATACATTCATTAGTTCTGCGCCATAATTTTTGTTTTTTGAAGCAATGATCACTTATATTAAAACAAAAGAAATAACTAATTACATCAAAATAGTGGAAAAGAAATAGGACAGCTAAACCAAATTATTACAAGGGATAAATCAGTAACTCCAACTAAAGTATTTAATACTCACTTTGTCCCGAAATAAATGTCTCATTTCTTTAATTAGTTAAAATTTTGTTCAAAAATTGATATACTTAAGTGTAAAATGAATCAAATCAATTAACTTTATTAAAATTTATGCAAGTCAAATTGAAACATTCAATTTCGGATGATGGAAGTAATACCTTATTCCATCATACTCAAGCAACATACACAACTAGTCAAAAAAACTACATTTCAAGAAGCAGACATTTTAGAACCTCATTATTCCTTAGTCAAATACATATATACCCAAGACGTAGTATACATTTCGCCACAAAAAAACAAATGTAGAAGTAATATAAAGTGTTTTTTTTTTTAATTAACTTATTAATTATAATTTATTTTCATCTCAACATTAATTAATGGTGAAAGGGAGTGTTTTCATGTACATTTAATGAATATTTAAATGGCATGTTAATTATAGGTTTATGCACACACTTAGTCCCATTCACTTGGAATCTTGTATAGTGTATGTATCCTGCAACAAGCTTCGAGATGTAAATTAATTCGCCAAGGTTTAGGTTGATAGGGGATTAGAGTATCGTAAAGGAGAATCCAATTCGAGATTTATTTTTATCACTATTTTAATTATATAATACTTTCTTCGTCACTATCTATTTTGAATTTCTAATTCCATTTTTAGTTGTTCAAAATTGGATATCTTATATTTCAAAATAGATATTTCTATCATTTAAATTCACTTTTCTTGTCACAAAATACAGTGACGGATTTGGAATAGTTTTTTATTAGGGCAAAATATAGTTATATAAAATTTGTAAAATAAATGTTATTAAAGACAAAAATATAAAGTGGAAAAAAAAGTTATATATAAAAAGGTCCATAAATACAATTTAGGTTTTTCAAAAAAAATTTAAGGAAAATTATATGCACTCAAGGTTGATGAGAACCTTTTTGCATATATGCTATGAGAACTTCATCTCGAATATTAGGAGGATATTATGAAATTCTTTTGTTGTTTTAAGAATCTCTTCTTTGACTATGCTCGATTAGTAGTTGTTGCTTGGTTCATTGAAATTATGAATGATTTAAATGGAAGATTAAAACTTGGGTAGAAAACTATTTTATTTGTATACCTAAATATAAAAATTTTCTTTTAATTTTTATTTTTTAATTAAAACTTTCTTTGATTCTAAAAGAGAAAAATATAAGTAACTTTTCATCTTCTTCGTCCTTCTAAATTAATTAAAAGAATCTAAAAATGAATTCACACAGTTCAATAAGTATTCTAATAATCTCATCCATATATTAAAATTTTTTTATTTTGTTTTGTTTCAGTGGGGGTAATTTATTTTAATTTATGGAGGCAAATTATACACATAAATTATATATAACATATAAAGATACTTTATTTTTAAAGAAAAAGTGAGTAGGAGCAATTGCCCCACAACTCATATCATGAGTTCATCCTAATTAAATATAAATAATTATTTTTAATTTATTAAATATTTTATTAATTTTTTTCATAAAATGATTCTCTATCTTTTATAATAACTATCGTTAGTTTGATTAGTATCATAAATAGGATATATATATATATATATATATTTAAAAAAAAAATGATCACCTATAAATAATGATGGAAGAAATATATTTTTATTATAAAACTTTATTAAAAATCAAAATAAGATATTCGATTTGATTTATTTAATTATATTGAATAATAAATATGGTAATAAATCAATATCATGATTCATGAGTAAGAAGAGAAATCCATTACTCCTGTTAGGATCATAACAAAGTCAAATCATGACTCACAAAAACAATTTCCCATCCAAATATAGCCCAAGGCAGCGACTCACCCTCAGCGGTGGGTTAGTTGGAAATTCCCTGGTCCGTAGAGCAGTGGATAACCATCTCCTGGGGACATTTACTGAAAAACTGACGTGGATAAAATTAAGGTGGGCCCTCAGAACCTCCAATGATTGGGTTAGCAACTTTTTGTCTATACTATACGGAAGGAGTCCCACTCCCCATAAACCGCTATCGGAATATAATATCAAATGGAAAATCCTCTTTAAAAATCTTCTCCGTCCTTCTCTCTCAGGGCTTATCGTCTTCTCCATAAAATTTTCTCTCTCTCTCTCTCTCTTTTTTCCTTCTCAGACGATCAACCAAATTCTCGGAACTTCTCCATTAAAATGTATTCGAGAATCGGATTGAACTGTCAGTAAGAAGGAATTCAAAAAAATTGGAGGAGAATTGAGAGCCAAACTAGGCTCTGAAATGTTTAGAGTATTCAAGCTCTTGATCATTGGTGGTGAGATTGTTGAAGAAGAAGGAGAGTGGGAAAGAGAAAGATAAGGACAAAGTGGGCTTCTTTTTTTTTAAGGTTAAGGAAAGGATTTAGTTGCAAGATTTCACCCAGAAATCTCATCTTTGATTGTCATTCATTCACTTCCTGCTGGATTGACGCTTACGGTGAGATCTTGTTTTTTGCCGTTTAGATGTTTGTTGAAATTCTATTTTTGAAATTCAAAATGGATTTCTGATTATTAGTTTTTTATCCCCTTTTATTTCTGTTTTGAATGACGATATATATCAGTGTTCCAGGAGCAGAAACAGAGAAATTAAGCAATGGCTGCCACTGAAGGACAACAAGCATCACAATCTGCAGCAGCCATGGCTAAGAAGATTACACCATCAGCAGCAGCAGCAGCAGCAGGGAGCAACGAAGTTGAATTTGCCAAATGCGAGTGCTGCGGATTGACCGAAGAGTGCACCAAGGCATACATAACAAGGGTTCGAGAGAGGTTCCAGGGACGCTGGATTTGTGGGCTCTGTTCTGAGGCAGTGAAAGATGAGATGATGAGATCCGAGAGGGGAATCGGAAATGAGGAAGCTTTGAATCGGCACATGAGCTTTTGCAAGAAGTTCAGTTCTTTAAGAAAGCCACCTCCAAATCCCACAGAGGAACTCATCTCTGCTGTGAAACAGCTTCTCTTGAGAAGCTTGGATTCTCCTAGACAGAGTCCAAGGAGAAAGCCTCCTCCAATGATGAGATCCAAAAGTTGTTTCTCAGCTCTTGAAGGTTGAAAGGAAACAAGACTTAGTTAAATTACCTAATAATAGGGTTCATATATATATATACACATCTGATTGTTAGGTAAGACAAAGCTTGAATAATTGCTGCATATATAAGGCAGCAAAAATATTCCCAGTTTCTTGATGGTCTTGGTTTGTTTTTGGTTGTGATGTGTTAATTGTTTCAATGTCTTTGTAATTGCATTAACCAATGTTGAATTCCAGGGTTGGTTATGGAATGGTAGTAGTTAGTAACAATGTATTTGGATTTGGAATGAGATGTATTGACATTGTATGGAAGAAAAAAAAAATGTCATTTAGATGACGAAATAGGTAGATATTTGCATTGGTAAATTAATTTAAACTATACACAAGTGGTGGTCAGAAATGGCTCACCACAAGTTGTGCAGAAAATGACCGAAAGAAATTGACCAGATGAGACTCTCAGGAACAAGGAATATAAGCTTGAGGGAATCAGTCTCAGTCACAACTTGTTCGGTGTATTATTCTAAGACTTCCTCCAAAAGCATGCATGTTCTGCTGGGGTTATCACTGTGTAACATTTTGTTGCCCAAAGTTTTTGTTCTTTTCCAACATTCCTCTGGTAAGAAAATTCCTGATTTGTTTCCCACTAGAACAAAATTCTACTGGTTTTTTAACCTCGAGCCATACAAGGTTTTCTGTTTATCATTTTGTACTGTGAGAGTAGTTTGGCGGTTGGCCATATAACATAAACTATTAAGATTGTAAATGAGTCGAACTTGAATTTGTAGGTTCAATTCGTTTACATTTTTCTAGTCTTACGCTCAAGCATAAATATTTAAATTTGGACTTGGTTTGTGAAAATTTTAAAAGATTTGAGTTCCAATAACTACAATAAAAAGAGCTCGAGTTTGAACTTGTGCAAAAGCGGATTGGGTCCAAGGTTGGACTCATTCATATATATTAAGTTATTTTGTTATAACTATAAGAAATGATAAGATATACTATCTCCATTTTACAACGTAAAGTATTAGTCGTCATTTTATATGGATTAAGATGTCTTAAATATAACTATGTTTTGTCAAAAATACTTCTTTTTTCTTTCCTTTATAACTACATTTCTCTTTCTTTACAATAAATGAATGAGTATATCAATGGAGGACAAGAATTAATTTTTTTTTTTTTTCATAATGTTACATTGATAATTGTAAGATAACTTATATTATGAACAAATAAGATATCCTTAAACGACTTATATTTTGATACGAAGATTGTTCCATCACTATTTATAAGTCATTTGTATTAATTTTTATTATCATTAAATATAAGTTATTGTAACGTTTATTAGGTATTTCAATAATTTTTTTACTATATTACCCTTGTCTCTTTCATTTCCCTAATTAATGCTATTAGTTTGATTAAAATTATAAATAGAGACATTTTAGGGGGGGGAAAATATTACCTTGATTTTTGACATAAAAACAGTTAGTAACTTACAAATAGTGCTATATAATATTATAAATAAAATATTTATTATATATATTACAAAGTTTGTTACAAGTCTAATGAATCGAATATATATGAGTTTGGTTCGACTTATTTAATAAGTGAGCCCAATCTATCTTGATTAAGGCAAGCCAAATTCAAGTTTTTAATGACTAAAACCAGAACCGTTGGCGAATCCTTCACTCTCTCTACTTACTTTGAGTTGAATTAGTCGATGAGTTTTTGAGCCCTCTGCATGTTTTAAATGGGGACTAATAGCTGATGGAGATCAGGCTAATAAAAGAACCCAAGAAAACAAAAATATCAGTAGCCACTGTTCCTGTTCCTGCCAGTTCCAGGACCACCTTCAACTGCTGTTTTACATTAGTTTTGGCTTTTATGAAATGCCCCCCCACCCCGACACTGGAAATTTTGGACTGTTATAAAATGGTTCTGAATTACTTGGTTATAATTTTGCCATGAATATGTTATCTCTTTGTGCATAAAAGTTTTGGAATTCCATATGTAAATAACTCCATATTCTCAGAACCTGTTAAAGGAAACCAAAAGAAGAAAGGGAGGAAGAAGGCTGATCATCGTCATTCATTCCTTCACTCTCTGTATAATTTTATAATTTTTTTTTGAAACAACAACCCCTTCCCCGAGGATCAATAGTAGTTCCCTATCTATTCTTATCGGGTCTTGAACTCGAGACCTTTTGATATAGAGTATTATCACTTACCACCCAGTTAAGCAGTACTTGACAACAAATCAACCCACTAGATAGATTAAGTATTTCGTCTCAAGACATTAATTAAATTTTTTTTACGTATTACACATTTTAAAAAACTTGGTTTTTTTTGTTGTTTAAACGTGGAGTGACCCATAATATTATACAATGTTTTGTGTCAGTAATTCAATGTTTCTTGCACTTTTTAAAATTTTTATTGTTATTAAGTTAATTATGTAATAATTTCTGAAATAAAAGATGTTCACGTGTTTTCTTTTTCTTAATGAGTAATTAATATTATGAAGAAAAAGATTATATCATTGTCATTGTCCATTGATGTGCCTTAACTTTAAAAATTTATTTTGTCAATGAGGAAGCAAAAGAGAAATAATTGAGAGTGATTTATATCTAATCATTAATTAGTTATGTAAACATGGCAAGGCGTGATTCTGGATTTCCTATTATACATTTATATTTGTATCACCCCTTATTATACAAGTAAAAATCCTAAAAGATCAAGTTTAGTATATCTTTTTAGAACTTAGTATATAAAATATGTTAAAAAATAATTATTATAATTTATATTAAGATTTTTATTAATATTTAATTATTAGTGTATCAGAAAGAAGCGAAACAAACAAATGTATAATAGAATATCCAAGATACTAGCAGATAAAGAAAGAGTCAAAATTGGTTCAATTCTTTGATATTTACAATGTAATAGTAAATATATTGTTACCTAAGATAAAAAATGTAATAGTAAATATCTTGGTACCTAAGGTAAAAAATTTTCTAAGAAGGCATGAGATTACATCAACGATGAAAGAATTTACTTTTGGTAAGCAGAATTTATTTAAGTGATAAAACAATGTTGTCTTACCATACGATATTAATATTTTTCATACTAAATTTATAAAACAATGTTGACGTTACATATATATATTGAGTCTACAGTCATTATTCGTCGATGCATATAGAACTCAACTTAAGAGAATATTGGTGAAATTCAAAATCGAGACCTTTGGTTTTTGTACTCATCATTTCACCATTGAAATCTCCTTGAAGGGACACAATAGAGACATATTGAAGTCAATTTCCTTTGTAATTTATTGCAATATTTATCTCATTGATGCTAAACAACATTTGGCAGCATCACACTCTTTCATATTTCTCCTTTTCTAATATTTACATGTGTTGTTACTTTTATATGCACTTTTACAAGAATCTATACCACATTACAATCTTGTCAATCCTTTCTCAGTAATAAATTGTAATTTGTCTTTCAATCAATTAGAAATATGTCATTATTTTTTATGTAGATCTAGTTGAATTATTAGTTAGAATGTGATATAGATTCATTGAAGGCAATTAGTTATATGAACCTTCTAGAGAAAGTGTCAGAATCATTGGATTTGTTAAAGATTCCAATATTTCACTGGAAATGTCTTGTTGTTGAACTTGATTGAATATATGCATAATTGTGCTGTTGCTTTAGTCAAACAATTTTAATCAATACTCACTTGACTACTACACTTGGATATGCAAGGAATTTGGAACGAAAAGATGAGACCAATTTATTTAGCGGTGTTTTGATCAGTTTTCACATATCTTGACAATTAGTTTATGACAAATTGACAAAAAAAAAAAATCCAATGGATATAAATTATTACATAATAAAAGATCAAGATTCAAAATTGGAGATTGTCCCTATTATTATGTAAAGTTCCAAATAGAGATTATATATTACGATTTGGAGCAAAAAAAGTGTAGTGAAATAGTTAAATAAAAAAGAAAAAGAAAGATCCGACTAAGAATGGAGCTTTGGCTGAGGCAAAAATCGCATTCCAATCGGAGAAGTTACAACTATTGTAGGATAAATGTGTTTGGGTTATTTTTTTTCTAATCTTACCTTTGTAAGCTTCCTTGGTCAATTGTAAAACTCGATTAATTCATTATGACAAATTGTCCATGCTGCAATAATTTTAAACTAATTAAATGCTTAAATTAAACTAAGTGTGCGGGTTTAGTTATATGGGCCATATGATGTATGGTCCTATTGAAAAAGGTCCGAAAAAAGGTCCGAAAAAAGTCCTCCAGAGGTCAATTTAGAAGTGACCCAATTGGTAAATCCATGTGAGAATGCCCCATTTATTATTCTAAAATTGAAAGCTTGCCCATCAAACTTTAGGGACCGAACATGAAAAAATTCTTCTTTGGCTAACTTGAAACTCCAATATTGCATTCTGCAATGAAGCAACAATATGGAAAGATGTAGAATGTCTTTCAAAGAGTCCGTGATATATTTGAGATAAACTGAAACTTGGAACGAGCATCTTGCTTACGAGATGTGGACAAAGCCTATTTCCAAAGTAGACGAGTATATATCACTCTTTTATTGATTCATACTCATTAAAAGTGACAAGATCAAACAATCACTCTATATGTATAAAACAATCAGGTATCTTAATTGGATAAGTATTATAAAGACATACTCTAAATCTGGGACCTCCTGCAAAATAACGGATATGTCAACCACACCGATTCTTATAAATAGAGGTTTTAATGCCAGAGGGAAGGTAAGATTTTTACACACAACTCCAACCATCTTCTTTTTCAAGCATATTTCTCTTTGCAAACCCAAAAATATATTCCATGATAGATTCTTCATTTTGATTATTTGCAGACAAAGTCAGTTGCAAGATAGTATTCAAATCTAAGTCCAATCCATCTTCAATTTTTTCTTGCAGATAATTTAAAGGATGTGGTATCACAATGATTGAAACTATGACCCCTTTTATTTCTTAATCGATTTAATTAAGAGACTAGCGCTGTCGTGTGCTAGTTTGCAGCAGTGTGCAAAATTTTTTTTTTTTTTGGGATGAAACGACTTCTTTTGAAGGGAGTTTAAAAAAAAAAAATAAATAAAAAAAACCAAATCAAAGGGATTACGAGCAGAGACGTCTCGCGAGAAACCAATCACTCACAAACAGAAAAAAGAGCAGAGACCTTTGGTTCTATGTAAATCAGAGCTCAAGTGAGAAACCAGTCACCCACAAACTCAAACTCAACCCAACTTATCATCATCGGAGCTCAGGCAAAACACCAAAAAAAAAAAAACCATTTCCCATCGTCATCGCACTATCCCCCCTCCCCATCCCACCCCAGCACCCCATCGCCACCACCATCTTCCCCAACACTCTGCAACCCATTGCCAACGCTATCGCCACCACCAAACCCAAAATCATCCCAGATCTAGTCGCACACACCAACACCATCACCCAACACTACACCCACCACCACCATTGGAAGAGAGAGAGAAGGAGAGAGAGCTCTCCGGAGGAAGAAGCAGAACAACATCACCACTGCAAACACCACCCTCTGCTCCCGCTGCAAGCCACCCATCACCAAGAAAGCCAGAGAAGGATGAGAGGGAGAAGGAGAGAGAGAAAAGCTACTGCACCCTTCTGGCTTTTGCCCCCATTTGCAATAAAAAAACTGTATTTTTTTTTTAAATGTCAAATGACGTCGTTTTGATGAGGCACATAACCACAACAATATTCTTAATTAAGAATTTTTTTAAAAGTCATGAATTAAATTTTAAATTATTAATATGAATATTAAAAGGAGAATTCTTTTATAATATTCTACCCAAAGGAATTGCGTATAGTCTATGCAATGTCGATCACCTATTTTGTCCGCTTATATAAACTGCAGTACACTGTATAACCATTCTCATATCATTCCTTGTACTATACTCTTCTTTGCACTTAATTTTATCTTTAAGATTAATTCATAAAAAAAAACATTTTATGGCATAAAAATATAGAAACATTTGTTCCAAAGATTAATGGAAAAATTTATACAAAAACTACTATCGATACAAAATTTTATACACATGAAACTTATCTTTATGCCGAACAAATATTCTTAAAAATTTAAGTGTGTATATAAAATAAGTGCACAAATTTATTGGTAAATAATATATAATCCCGAATAAAATTGCAGCAGACAAAAAAAGGAAAGAGGAAATTTTGTACTACCAAAGGTTAGGAGTAGTACACAGAACAACATAGAAAATATCCAAACGTGGCGTTCCTGGTTCCTCCTGACCCTTCAAGAAACTAGGAAAACAACCCTTTCTTCCCAAATCCGCAATCTTCTTCAACATCATATCCTTGTATCAGAAAAATCATCATCTGGGTTCAATCAAGAAATCATTTTTCTCAAGAAGCCTAGAGAAAGACGTGATCTTTTGATTGTAAAGATGATGCACATGACCTTTTACTGGGGTAAAAAGGTGACTCTTTTGTTTGATTTCTGGAAAACTGATTCATGGATCAGCTACGGAGTAACCTTATTGGCCTGTGTTCTTTTCTCCATGTTTTACCAATACTTGGAAAATCGCCGTCTTCGTTTCAAGATGCTCGGCAAAATCAGCGCCTCACGAGGATCTGTACCTGTTGGTTCTTCGAACGGGGCAGGTTCAGCTACCCCACTTCTTTATTCTGAGCTGGGCATCAAAAGAGGACAATGGACTGTTCCAAAGTTTGCTGGGGCTGTTCTTTTTGGAGTCAACTCAGCGATCGGGTACCTTTTGATGCTTGCCGTTATGTCCTTTAATGGTGGCGTGTTTGTTGCAGTTGTGGTGGGTCTTGCTTTGGGGTATTTGTTGTTTAGGAGCAGTGATGAAGATTTGCTGGTTGTTGATAATCCTTGTGCTTGCGCTTGATTCTTGAATCTTGGAACTTTGTATCTCCGTAAACTCTAAAACATCTGATAAACTATTATCGATGAATCGGAGCTTCAATCTTCTTCTTCTTCATTCTGTAAGATCGATCTGTTAATGAATGAATATGTTTTTTTCTTTCTTCAATTTTTCTCAAGTGTTTTTACAAGAATAGAAGTTTCTTATTTGTCTCGTCATTAGCAAATTCTGGATTGGCTGCCAATTCTGCGGCGCGCTGTGAACAGACCA
Source organism: Parsonsia alboflavescens (assembly GCA_028571225.1). Lineage (NCBI taxonomy): Eukaryota > Viridiplantae > Streptophyta > Magnoliopsida > Gentianales > Apocynaceae > Parsonsia > Parsonsia alboflavescens. Next base: position 17,321,076 of record JAOXNR010000028.1, read on the forward strand.
ATGGGTTAAAATCCGCAGTTTATTGGCTACAATGCCCAGATGGTATCTGGGATAAGGATCTAAGGAAACGAAGTCCCATATTCTCAACTTTCATGTTCCATTTGATCCTAACTTGATGATGATCATGTTTGTTTAATTGTTAATGTTCATGTAAATGTTTGTGTTTACATGTCCCTCTTCTTTAAAACAAATATAATCTTCATTAATTATTCAGAAAGAGAATACATATTTCGACACAAACTAGAAAGTTCGGGCTGGACTCAGTAGTATCAATGGAAAGAGTTCGAAGCTGTGAACTCATTATGCTAATGCATAAGTTTTAGCAAATCTCTCTGGTAAAAGCAGTAATAATGCTAAGCAAAATGCCAAGAACAGAAAAGGTGCCTAGAACATCCCTTGTGCAAGATAAACACCGGTGATGTACCAGTGAAAGAATGGTTTCTATCTATGCCTTTGAAACGAAGAGATCAAGTGGAATGCCTGCGAGTTCCAGTCTAGCAAACTCAGGATTCTGGCCAGAAACATTGATTGGTATTCTTCCCCATCCACACAGTTGAAGCACAGGGCCGATGGAAGGAGCAGAAGAGAGCCAACCGTGAGCAACTCTGACGGGCTTTCTTGGAAGGGGGTGTGAACCAAAATGTTCTGCTTAGAGGGTGCATAATAGCATATACCATCCTCTCTGTTTCAGATATAATTTTGCCTTATAAGGGAAGAAGGACCTGGAGAGGTTGTACAATGATAAGACAATACTACTACGATTGCTGGTCTTGAATTTTCAGTGACACTAGTTCACTCTCCTGCTGTTGGCCTCTAGGCTTCAAACTCTTTGGGAACCATCTGCGGAATCTTTCTGGTAACCTGAAAGTATGTTAATTTATAGACCAAGTTATATAACAAGCAAAATTTGTTCTCAGAGTATAAAAGGTATCAGATGACCAGTTATCTTTCATGGCAAAGTAGAAAGAAAACATAATGCAAATTTTCAGGACTGCTGTTCTGGAACTGAAACTTTCTACAAATGGTCATTGATCACGAAGTGTAGAAAGAGGAAGAGGCAAAGCTGCTGTTTGTGGTGGGAGTTTGATTGGCTGGGGTATGCTACTCAGTTGTAAAGAAGTCTGCAGGGTTCAGCAATTTGACTTACAGATCCAGTCTTTCATAAATTGTCCGTCTCACTGAAGAGTTAAGGCCATATGCAATTGAGTTGAATAAGCCCTGAAAATTGTTATTATCCAATTAGTCTCAAATGAATTGTATTTCGAACTTCAAAGAGATAGCGTAATAATATTAACAACATGCACCATGTGTTATCTGGTGATTTCCACCCTATTTATTATATTAAAAGAGTTTTCATAATTGGCATTTTCTGAGATGCCCTCTTGAATCTGAAATCAATCACTCTCTCAAACAACAAGATAAAGAATAAAAAAGACAAGCCCACTCCCTGATTTCTTCCTTAAATTGCATATACTTGGAGACAGGTAAATTTATGACCACATTTCTGCATAGATGCAGTTCAAATATCTAAAGTTGAGATTTAACTAGTAAAGGAAAAGTTCCCAATAAGGGGTTTATCCAAATCAATAGAGAATTACCATTAATGCAGCCATTCCAACATCTAAAACAGAAAGCCAGAAGATTTTGTGTTCTGGCTCAATGAAGTCATGGATGCGGTTGATTGTGCCAAAAAACCACGATCCTATAAGAATGAGTGGATAGTAACCCCAGCGGTTCAGTACCTATACAAGCATAATAAGAAAGTGAGAATAAAAATGCAAGATAAAGCCATTTGTGGCTTCTTCTTTCTTACTTGATATTTCCATAGAGTCCATGCTTTACATTTTTTACATGAGAATCTGTCCCCTATGGCTATGGCAATGACTTTTCAGAAAAGTAAGAATAGCGAATGGGCTTCTATAACATTCAAAAAGATGGGAAAAGAATTGACTATATGAAAGAGTATGTACTCATAATCACTACCATATGAAAGAGAAAGAAAAGAAGAAAGGTAATTAGAAGTTAAAATAAGGATCTTTTAGGAGTTAATGGATTAAACTAACAAGGAGAAGTTCGGATCTGCACAAACATAATGGACACAAAAAGGGTTCATACCAAAATTCATATGCCAATCTTGACATCACAACGAATTAGGACATAGTGGTTCCGTTGTTTTTCTTCAAAAGAAGGAAGCAATGTCATGCAGACACATAGTTTGGAATTTGACACAAACTATAAGGATGAATGCTTAATTTTCCAAAATGACTGCATAACAGTTATTGATTAAAATTAAATGTCTACTTCCTAGTTAATGCTTATCTTAAAACTAAAGAGCTAAGAAATAAATTTTATTTTACCTTTATGTCTGACCGTGAATCAAACTGGAATCGTTCTGACATGCCTACAGCCATCTGGAACAATAAAGATCAGATCAGTAGGGACATAGATGTCTTACATCCACAAGTAAACCAAGCTCAGAAAAGAAAAACCCAAGAGATGTGTGTGCTTTTACTTACACGGGTTGCATTGTTTAGCATGCGGATGACTTGAAAATAGGTGATGCCATTGAAAAGAATTGCACCCCAAAGTGGGGCATAAAATGTTATGAGGTGAACAGCCTAGGCGTCAGAAGAGAAGAAAACATAAGTTATATGGGATTGGGTGAATAACAAACACAGTTGACTGCAACTATGTAAATTCCAGATCCTAACTACAAAAACCTGTACATCATTGAAAATTCACATTCACACATGTATCAAGAGAGAATAGGAAAAGCATATTTCTTCCCAAGAAATACATCACCATATTTAGATTTCAGCTTTATATATGCACAAAGAGACAACTTTCTTTCATGCAAATAGCTCTAATAAGATTAAAATTTCCAAATAGGACCACATTTGACAAATTTCAAAAACAGTCATACTGGATTAACTATTCAGGAGCTCGTCATGGTTGACTAGCTGAAGATGACAGGATAACAGATCCTTAGAAACACAATTACACTTCACAATACTTGCACATAATTTTTCGCATCCTTCTTGGAGTGCTGCAGCCTCAGAATGTAAAAATTTTTATCGTTTCACATCTATATTCCATCTGATTTGGTGTTCCAGTTCACCATTAACATACCTCTTAAAATACCAAAGCAAAAGTAAACATTATAAAGAAAATAAAGCCAAAAAATATTTCTAAAAGACCTTTAACTGAAGAAAGATTAAGTCAAGACACCAGTTGAATATATGTTAGAAGTAACTAATGTTATTAACTCCTTTAACACTCATATATTTGGGGGTTGTTTTTAGATATAGCAGGAACCAAACTGAAATTAGTGGATTTATATGGTAGAAGTTAATGTTGTTAAAACCTTAAATATTTGGGAATTGTTTCTAGATAGACCAGGAATCAATCTCAAATTGGTACACTTGTCCATAGTTTGTATGGTTATATTTGTTTGAGACAAATCAATCTAGGTGCTCCTTCAATTCATTTCCTTATACAAAGAACTCAATGAAAGATTGAGGATTTGGATCACATCTCCATAAAATCATTCTTAAAACCCAACTCAATCTACTGGAATACAGTGAAAAATATTTTGGACATCATGGCAGTAATATCGCAAGGTGGAAGAAAAAAATTATGTAGCATTTGCACACATGCCTTTCCTGTGCGTCCTGTTTGCGACAAACAAAATGCACTTAATCGGCTTATATGGTGATTTTCATTGCCAACAGAGCGTAAAACTGTCATGACTATTGAAGTTCCTGCAAGAGGCACAAAAAATGAGAACTAAGTAAAAAGATAACTGAGAAGCATAGTACTGCATATAGAGGATCATTAAGCAGGCATGAAAAGAATGAGTCTTGATAAGGACAACAGCTTCAAAATGCCTCGAAAGAAGTGAATTCCTCCAGAGTTCTGACAGTTAGACCCATACCCCAAACATACAAATGGAACATGGGCTCTAAATCCTCCACATCAGTTTTGTGTCTGACAACAGTCCGGTGAAGAGTGAAAGCAATTATTGTAGTCCACAGAAAAGAGGCCACACAGAAGAAATGTGTTGTGTAGCCTTGAACATAACAGAAAGACTGTTTAGTTGGATCCCTGCACCATTAAAGATGTTTCTCAACAATTATGTAGAGCCTCAGAATAAAAATGACTTCAGCAGCTGACTGTATATGACTCCAAAAAAGCAAATACATACCCGATTATGTTGAAAAAACTGCAGAACATATCCTGCACCATACAAAAATTGCGAAAATGTCTCAGAACCATCATAGGGTTGATTCATAACAGCAAGTCAGGAAAATAAATCAGAATTCAAGGGCCTTCTTGCAACAAATTGTAGGACCATGCTTGACAGTGTTTATATGTTCATCCTCACATTTCAATGAGGCTTGAGGCAACAATATAAATTGAAAGCATGAGTATGTTAAGCAAAATAGACCTTCAATTTGAGAACGAGGGCATAAAAGCTGCCACTCAGAAATATATTGATCATATTGCAAGAACATAAATGCAATCATTTTGGCCAAATTCTTTTAGTTTTAGGGTCACTTTTCAAGAAAACTACACACTTCTTATTTGGAGGGGGAGAGACAAATGATTCACTGGTTTGGAAATGCCTGCAACATAAATCTTAGTACTGATCTACATGATATACACAAGGAAGGTGGCAAGATACACTACCTAGCTGAGAGTAGTCTGGCAATATCTGGGGAGGATCCTTTGTCAAACAAAAGTAGAGATTTTATGTGCTTAGAGAGGGGTTATAGGAACAAAAATCAATACCATTGAGCAGTGCATGTCAAAGGGAGGTAACCATTATGTTTAGACCGTCCAGGTGGAGCTACTTTGGAGAAGGAAGAAAACAGACTAGAGTCTACAACAAGCCAATCATTACATCATAATGGAGTGGCATACAATGAATGGAAGTCAGCTAAATCTGCAGTGATTTCATCCAGAGACCTCCAAAGTACCATGTAGTTCTAGCTCTCTATGTTTCCATTCAGGGAGCTACTGAACAGCTCTTTTTAACAGCTTAGTAGCTTCGCGAACTGTTAAAAGGGGTAACATCTGTTTAAAGGGTAAAAGTTCAGAAAAACCAAAGGCTGCCATTGGAGGCCAATAGAGGAAAGGGTGAAAATTAGTTAAATTTTTTTCCACCATTTACCTAAAAGATGTTGCACAGGGCAGAGAGAACGATTTGATGGGGTAAAACAGGGGCCAAAACCAAAAAGAGAAGGCAAATAAGCAATAAATGAACACCGGCAAGGGTAAATTTCAGCTAGAAATGCATCCTGTTCCTTAATGGTAATGATTACCAAAGCTAAAAGAACACACTAGCTCGCCCATCACACTCTTAATCCTAGAGTCTTTACATATGAGCAAAATTAAGAAGTCAAGCACTGCAAGTGAAAACACAAAGATCAACCAACAAAAGATTGAGAAAGCAGTGAAATCCCACATTTCAAAAAGCTAAAAAGAGAGTAATTTTGACTTCAAGAAATAAAAAGAAAAGCAATCACGACCGAACTTACAGAGAGGGCAAGGAAGAAAACGAGCTTGAACGAGAACTTTCGGAGTTCTTTAAAGAGTAAATAGCAAAGCACAATGAATCCGGACCCAACCAAAGAAAGACTCGATGCTCCGGTATTTACAGCCATCACTATCTGGCGATCGCTCGCCGTCAAATTCCCAGGAATCGCCTGCAACGTCGCCATGACAGTTCCAATACCCACCGGAAATTTCCGAATTTATTACACAATCGTAGCTTTTTCATAAATCATTTTGTAATATTGGCCCATAACCAGACTATGTAAGTAATTATATTATTCTCATTAGAGCACAAGTCGCTTTGGCCGAGTGGTTAAGGCGTGTGCCTGCTAAGTACATGGGATTTTCCCGCGAGAGTTCGAATCTCTCAGGCGACGTATATCTATTTTATTTTTAACCCCTTAGTTTTCTTCTTTAACTTTTTACTCCCTTTCAATTGCTTGTTTCCCTTAATACCCCTTAATTTTCTTTTACTTTTTACTCCCTTCCAATTTCTTCCTTTCCCCTTAATATCCCTTAATTCTCTTTTTCTAAATTTTTTCTTTTTCCATTTTTTACTCCCTTCTAATTTCTTTCCTTTCCTTTCCTTTTTTATTTATTTATTACCATTTCTTTCCCCTTCTACACCTTTTAGCTCATTGGAATTGATTAAAGAAAGATAAAAATTTTTTATATTTGAGTGACATATGATCCATTTTATATTCCAATAATTTAGTTATTTAGAATAATTTGTATACCTAAATATAAAACTCATAGTTTCAACATTATTTACTTTTCATCCTATTGATGGGGCTCGAAAGTGAATATCAGGTCACTCCACGGATCCTGATAAAGCTTTGCGGTTAGCAACCTAAGAAATGAAGGCAACGGTCACTCTAGTGGGCTATCGCCCGGGGAAGAGTTTCGATGTCTAAGTTAGTATTCTCTGGAATAATCAAATTGTAAAGGATCGTTTATAGAAAGCTATCGAGTTCAATGTGTTTTTCTCCCTTGGTTCTTAGACCTATTGTGTGTTTTTTATTTAGTAGAGCAGAAAGTTCGTTACCTCCTAAATTGGGGCTCCGTATTACATAACAGGAGGCAATTAGGATGACTGTTGCTAAATCTCACGAATTGCTCCTAGAATCGTGGAGTTTCCCTAGGACAAGAGATCTTGTCATTCACTTCTCTGTTGAGAGCTACGAGCACACTAACTAACCTTCAGACCAACTTCGCGACCTCCCCATGGATGCTTAGATTCTAGAACATCTCTTTTGGTGAGGTTGAGTCGAGTGATCCTTGCTCCTGGGAGTAGTTAAGAGTCATGCACCGTTAGTCGTGACATAAAAGATTTATGAGTCGGATCGGAGCTTGCCAGGTCAAAGGTCGAGGTTTGGCAAGAACTTTGCTCCAGCTCATTCGGATGGTAGGTTAATTTTAGGTCGATGACCTGGGAGATCAGTAGTAGCTGGTTGTTGCCCATGGATCCTCGTTGGTGAGTCTGACTTTTAGGTATTAAAGGTATGGGGTGTTTGGGCTAGTTGGACTGACTGTTGTCCGGGTCCTACCCGTTTATGTTGACTTGTCCGAATCGTGCCCGTTTCACTCATCATTACCCTCCTTTAGGCCTTGCGAGCTCAGATGTTGTTGGTACGTAAATTACCATCTCCAAGTCATAGTTGCTAGTGGGTTCGTCGATTCCTTATAACTGCTAACTTTGGGAGTACCTTTCCATTCGAGTCCATAGCTGAGAATTGCAAGCTGGCTAATTATTTTTTGGCCTTAAGCAGAGTTGCACACACTTGGTTATGGCATGGAAGGTGCATGAGCAGGAGTGGGACTCACCAGGTCGTAGACAGTGGTCTAGTGAGGCCTCTGCTGTGCTCATTTGGAGGTCCGTGTCCTAGGAGGTTGATGATAAGAATTCCTTGCCCACTCATACCTCGGGACTTGCTATTCTGATTTTCAAGTATTAGGAGTTACTATCTCCAAGTCACAAGTCTGACCTTATTTCGTTAAAAGTTACCATCTTTAGGTCGGGGGCTCGACTTTTAGGTATTAAAGACTAGCAGTCTAGCATCTTTAAGTTGCGACTCTTGAAAGGTTGAGCTGTTTTCTTGTAACTGCTCATGAGGTTGACCTTTTAGTATTAAAGGTTACCATCTAGAGGTCATGGCTCTTGAAAGATGATGCCATTTTCTTGTAACAATTGTTTCTGGAAGAAGATACATCCCCTCTGTTTTTGGATGACTGATCATCGGCCTTAGACCGGAAAGTTGCTTCGTTTCAACTTCAGCAGCATTTGACCCATTTCATATCCGAGAAAAGCACTCCATTTTTATTATTTTTGAGAGGGGATTGAAGTGTGTTTCAACTCTTGAACAGATGGTCCGCTTCAGCTTCTTGGAGGGAAAACTGAAGAGTTCTTTGTTTTTGGGATTCTACGCCACTCACTATGGGCGAAAATGAACTGTTTCTGGCTCATCGGTTTCCATCCAGAATCTCAACAGGTCTCTGATGTCACCTATATCACAAATCTTCTCGCGATTTTGAACCTCTCTGCAGCCTTTCCACACCTTTGTGCAGTTTTCCTTTCGCTATTTCCTATTTGCTTCTGTTTACTCTGAGTCTTCGTCCAAGTAATTTTTTCAAAGATGTTTGTTCTTTCTAAAGCTAAGTCTCCTTCCATTGACTTAATGGAGAATGGGATTTTTTCTTCTCCTCCTCTCGTACGCCAGGACTTTCCTGTGCCAAGTCTAGCCTATGACCTGTCTGAGGTTAGGGTTGGTTCACAGTCTTCTTCCTTGACTTCCACTGATATTATGGAGATTCGTAGGGAGATGGACCTAGAGATAGGCAATATTACCATTGTTGTTGGGAACGAACTTCTTTATAGCAAACGTGTGAGACATATAGTCCTTTACCACTCTAGCCTTTGATGGGGAATTCTTTTCCCTTTCCCTCCATTCTTTACTTTTTGACATTGTCTTCTTTTGGGACATGCCCTTAGCCCAGCTTGTCCCAAACTTTCTTCCGATGGTAGTCACTTCCATAGCGACCTGTCATCTCTATAGAGTTCTAGTTTCTCTGAAGCTCTTTAGATGCTTCTTCAAAATGAAAGCTCCATCAGTCTTCAACTCCTCCAAAGGGTACCTTAGGTTTGTCCCTCGGTACAGATTAGTAGTTCCCTTCTAGTCCCCAGTGGGGGAATGGAAGTCGTGTTTCTTTTTAGCTCTCTTTTCAGATAATCTAGTACTGAGATATCCGAGTTGGAATCTGTACCGATCCGTCTTCAACGAGTTTCCTAATCTAACCCCTGATCTGAGACTGCATAGGAACTTCCTGATGGGATTGGTCTATTCTGGTAAGGTCGGGATGGGATGTACTTTTGACGTTTGGCCAAGGTCTTTCCTCAAAGCTGCTGGTTTAGGGAGAGGGGTTCTATGCGATCTCCCCTCGGTCATTACAACCCCCAGGATAACTAATTCTAGTAAGTAGCTTCCTTGGTCTTGATAACATCCTTTGGTAATTTTTATACTAATTGTTTCTTCCTTTTATCTTGGCAGTGCTGAAGGATGTGCACTGGCTCTGCCGATCTGGTTCTACCATAGTTCCCATTGGCAGAGGCACCACTGAAGGAGCTGAGGGCAGTGTGAAGCTTCCTCCTCTGTTGCATCTACCCCAACCCCGGCCATTGAAGTTTCTGTTCCTCCTACTCCTTGGGGAATACAAACTGCTGCCCACCGGACTCGGGCTGCCACCAGGCGGAGAGCTGAGAAGGATGCGATGCTTAGGAGTCCTTCATCGGGGCCACTAGTGGAGATTTCAAGCTCTTCTTCCTCCCGTTCTCCATAGAGAGTCCATTTTGTAATAGAATAGGGCCTTGAATATTCAATTCTTTATGATTTTTGCACCATCAGTACTGAATAATCACAGAGGCCTATTTGTGGCCTTCTGTCTCTTTTTATATAACAGCTTCATTTCTTCTAGCTATGCTATGCGTTTTACACTTGCAGTCTTTCAACAATGGCACAATGTACTTGAACCTCCTTGGCACTAAGGCAATTAACATAGGCATAGTATCCACATAAGTCTTTTTAAAAAACTTAGCTTTAATCTGGGCTTTGCTCAAATTGAGCTATTGAGGTCGCCACGATTCTTGGCGAGGTTTTTTTAACTGGCTTCTCGAGGCCTACAATGTCTCGGTCAGCTTTAGGCATAGAACTTCTTTAAGTGGCAAATGTTCCAAGGTCTCAAGAGCTGTTTTCCTTCGAGATCAAAAAGTTTATAGCTCTCTCCTTTGTGGACTTCTCGGACTACGCAAGGTTCTTCCCAGCTTTCTTGTAGCTTGGTCAGTTGACCTTGTTTGCCACCTTTTTAGGACCATTTCTCCAACTGTGAAATGTCTCATTTTCACTCTTTTGTTGAAAAAATTTGTCACTTGCCTTTTGTAGGTTCTGTCTGCTTCCATTGCTTTGTGACTGATCTTTTCGAGAAGGTCGAGGTCTGCCCTTCTTTGCCTCTTGTTTAAGACTGAATTATATTTAGTTAGTCTTAAAAACTTCATGCCAACCTCAACCGACACCACTACCTCTGCACCAAAGCATAAGTTGAATGGCGTTTCTCCAGTTGCTTTTCTAGATGTTGTTCTATATGCCTATAAAATGCTTGGGATCTCATCTGGCCAAGCAGTTTTGCGATCTTCTTTCTCAAGCTTGGTAAGTTTATTCTTGAGTCCTTCCATAATGGTTCTATTCGTGACCTCAACGAGCCTATTGGCTTAAGGATGAACTATAGGGCTCAATCTTTATTCTATGTTTAAATTTTCTAGAATGTCTTGAATGGGTCGCTAATGAACTGCCTTCCATTGTTTCCATTGTTTGATATTATAGCTCGAGGAATCTCGAATCTGTACACAATGTTTCTATAGATAAAAGATTAGACTTTTGGTGATGAGATGGTTGCCACTGGCTCTACTTCAATCCATCTGGTGAAGTACTCTAAGGCAACAATAAAGAATTGGAGACCCACCACTCTTTTCGAGAAAGGTCCAAGAATATCAATACCCCAGATGTCAAAAGGTACCGATAAGTTGATGGATTGGTACCTTGTCAGGGGCACATGTGATTTGTTCCTGTGCAACTAGCAGCTCATGCATTTATGTATGTTCTTCTCAATGCCTGAAATCATTGATGGCCTGAAATACCCTGTTCTTAGTATTTTCTTGGCGATAGTCTTTGCTCTTATATATGATCCACATATTCCGCTGTGTACCTCTTCGATGACATATTGTTCTTCTCCTTGACTTAGACATTTGAGTAATAGCCAGGTGTAGGACCTTCTGCATACCTTATCATTCCCTATCAGGACATAGCGAAGGGACCATATTTGCAGTTGGCGAGCTTCATTCGTGTCTTGTGGGAGGTCACCATGCTTGAGGAATCTATGATTGGATATCTCCAGTCTGCCTAATCCTCTATTACCAAGCTCTTGTGCAAGTTTTGCTCGGAGAGTGTAACTGTTCCACCAGTAGCTTTGCGTTAGTCCTGGCTATGTCTCGATAGACTTTGGACAGTGCATTTGCCTCTACATTTTGGTCTTTGGGTATCTGCTCAATAAGGAAATGCTCAAGTTTGGAGGTGATATCCCTTACTTGTTTGAGATATTTGATCATGTTGTCCTCTCTAGCTTCGTATTCTCCAACGACTTGGCTAGCTATGACCTGTGAGTTTGTTTTGACATGCAATTTTTGCACTTTGAGAGCTCTTATAAGTCTTAGACCTGCCAAGAGAGCTTTGTATTCGAATTCCTTATTCGAGGTTGGGAAGTTGTATGTCATAGAGTAAGGGATTCTTACTCCCTCAGGGCTGATTAGTACTCCCGCACTTGAATTTTCTTTCTCTGTTGAATCTTCTGTATATATTGTCCAGACGTTAATTTCAGAGGTACTTGCAGGTTCTAGCAGAACCCTTGTGCATTCCTCCACGAAGTTTGCAAGAGCTTGAGCTTTTATTACTTTCCTTGGCTCAAGCTGGATTTGGTATCCCGAGAACTTAAGAGACCATTTCATTATCTTGCCTGATAGCTCGGCTTTAACTAGAGCTTGTTCCAATGGCAAATTCGTTAACATTCTTACCGGGTAAGCTTCAAAATATAGCTTCAATTTCCTCAAAGTAATAATAATGAGGTACAAGAACTTCTTGAGGTTCGAATATATAGTTTTTGGATCTCGGAGCAACCGACTAACATAGTAAATAGGGAATTGTTGACCTGTCCTTTCTACTAACAGCACTGAGCTAAGTGCCTTCTCTGTTGCAGTTAGATACATGCAGATTTCTTCTGCTAGCCTCGGAGATACTAGTTGAGAAAGCTTTCCCAAGAAGTCTTTCAGTTTGATGAATGCTGCTTGACAGTCTTTGGTTCACTAAAAAGTCCCTCGGCTTCTTTATGGCGTCATAGAATTTTTCCCCTTTATCTGCCATTTAGCTGATGAAATGCCCCGGTGCTGCCATCTTCCCGATTAGACTTTGTACCTCCTTGAGGTTTCTGGGAGGTTCCATATCCAGCAAGGCCTTGATCTTGTCTAGGTTGGCATCTATGCCTCTTTCTGAGATCATGAAGCCAAGGAATTTCCTTGCTAAGACTCAAAAGATGCACTTCTTCGAATTGAGCTTCATGTGTGCAGCTTTTAAGGTCTGGAAAGTTTTCTTGATATCTTCTATAAAGTCCTATGAGATCTTAGATTTGATAACTAAGTCATCCACGTAGACCTTTATGTTCTTTCCGAGCTGGTTTTTGAAAACTTTGTGCATAGCTGACTGGAATTCTGCCCCCACGTTCTTCAGTCCAAATGGCATCTTAATGTAGCAGTAAGTTCCGACCTCTATAATGAACGAGGTCTTTTCCATGTTTTTCACTGCCATTGGGATTTGGTGGTACCCCTTGTAAGCATCTAGAAAACACAGCCACTAGTACGCAACTGTTGAGTCCACCATCTAGTCTATGCTGGGAAGAGGGTAAGAGTCCTTCTGGCGTACTTGTTGAGTATAGTGAAGTCAATGTCTTCTCTTTCTTTGGGACCACGATTGGGTTGGCCAGCCATTCAATGTATCCAACCTCTTTCAGAATTCCAGCATCAAGAAGATTTTGGACTTCTCGAGCTATGACCTCGTTGCGCTCAAGAGCAAAGGTTCTCTTTTTTTGTTTCACTGGCTTAACCCCTGGCTTGAGCTCGACCTTGTGTTCGGCAATATTTCGGTTGACTCCTTTGAGGTCGTTGGCTTGCCAGGCGAAGACTTTGAAGGGAATCTACGAGTTTCCCTGTGACCTTTGATGGCAGAAAATCTCCAATTTTGATCCTTTCCTCAGGGAATTTTGGGTTGAGTAACACTTTCTCTCCTCCACCGGCTACTTAAATCCAAAGGTTGTCATCTTCCTTGGGGAGGTCAATACATTCTTTCCGCTTGAGCTCTACCGAGCTCTCCTCTACAAGGTAACATTTAGTAGCTATCTGTTTGTCTCCTTTAAGGACAATCCAAATGTCTCCGACCTGGATTTTCATATTGTAGTTGAGCAGGGAGATTTTTGCTCTTAGGTCCATGACCCACTTTCTGCCAAGGATGGTATTGTAAGCTCCGGGGGCATCCACAACCATCCAGTCCATAACCTTGGTGAATTCTCTGTCGTCCACGCAGATCGTGGTCGGGACTCGTAGGACCCCATCGGCATAAGTTGTGCTACCATTAAAGCTAGTCAGAGCCCTATCCAACCTTATCAAAGAGCTCTTGTCAATTCCTATCTAGTCGAATGCTTTGCGGTACAAAACATTGACAGCACTCCCAGTCCACCAGTATTTTTCTCACCAGGCAGTCGCCAATCGTTAGGAACACTGTTAGGGGTTCTGAATCTTCCCCTCGAGCTCC
>JAOXNR010000028.1:17341009-17357236 GCA_028571225.1 Parsonsia alboflavescens
CCAACTACAAATCGGTTCGGTTTCAAACCGACCCATTAACCGAAAAACCCAACCCATCTCAATCCATTTTAGGTCGGGTCGGTTGCTCACCCCTACAAGAAAGTAGTTTTTTTGGACGTCTATAACTTGTAAAAGGTGGATTATACAAATATAACCTATGAATTTATAAACGTACGTGAATTTATTATTTTTTTTGTTAAAGTTGTGTTTATTTTAATAAGTAAACGTGATGTCTTGGTTGACAGGTTATTTAAAATATTTGTATTTTTAATTATTGTTTTGGATAATATTATCCTTGCTTCACATTGAAGAATACAAACAAAAATTGATAATTTAAAAATGACTGTAAATATTCCTTCTTAAATTGAAATATAAATTCTCGAAAAGTTGAATTTTTTTCTTTTATATTAGAAGTGCTATTAATTAGCACAAGGAAGATGAAAGAATACTACTTCACGAATGATATGAAAGGTTACAGAGCATAAATGGAGTGTTTTTGTTAATTCTTCAATGTTCAATAATTAAATCAATTGTCTTCTTCTTCTCCTTTTTTTAAAGAAAAAAAAATTTATAAAAAGTTTTTTTAGTTATATTTTATAGGTTAAATTTTAAAAGGATCTCGTGAGTAATTAATCAAATTTTTTTAAACTTCATTTTATTTTTTTTTAAAAAGTTGACACGTAAGAAGGTTTAGGAAAGTACATCTATAGTTGTGGGCCAATTGCTCCCATGAATTTTTCTAAAGTTAATATATATGATATATGTTTGTATACATTGACCCGACAAACATTACAAAAAATACTTTGAAATTTAATATAATTATAATTTTGCCTCATATTAAATTTGTTTTAAATCCATCGATGCATTGGAGACGTAATCATACCATTCCATAAGGTATGTTCCGTAGCATTTTCATATACTAATTATTACTTCATTTCAAATGATAAGAATTTACAAATATATCTATCTATAAGGATTAGAAACCTTTGCTTCCCCAAACTAATATTTTCATTCTAAATTTTAATAAGATTAAAAAAAACGAAGATAAAAGATTGCTTCAAAATGCAAATAAGAAGAGGATCTTCCTGGCTTGAGTAAGATATCATGAACAAATATTTTCAATTAATAACTTTCTTCAAAGAAGATTATACATTTTTAGGAGGTTTCCTTTATATATATATATATATCCGAAGGGCGTCTTAATGCGCGTTCTAGAGTTTTTGCTTCGTTTGGTTGGTTGCATGAGCACTGTAACAAAAATTCCGTTATGGTAACGATTGGAGTGCGTATTAAGGTGCATTTCGGAACTCGTCTTAGCAAAACCGTATATATATATATATATATAAAATTTATAAAAGATTACACTTTAATTTTAAAAATGATGATTTTTCATATAAAATTTCATTAACAACCTCATATATTTAAAAATTTATATCCTATGCAATGTTCTCATCATTAATCAAATTAATGAAGGTGGAAGATTAAGGTATGTGTGAACTCATCTAAAATTACTAAAAAAGAATAAATATATAACTTTATAACAGTTAAACATTTACTTCCGAATGAAAGAATTATAAATTACACTTTGCTCACACCTCATGACAGATCGGAAAGAAAGAGAGGAAAAAAAACCTTACGACGAAAAAAGTGGGAGTGGGGAATGAAGAAGGAAGAAATGGGAAAAGTGTGGAATTTTTGAGAGGAAAATGCGGTGAAGTTGAAAAACGAGTCAAAGAGAAGCCGGAGTCCACCTAACTCATGTTGTTTAAGTACAAAACCACACCAGGACCTGCACCAGCCCCTGGACACATTCCACTCTCCACTGTTGTTTCTCGGTGGACCTCCTTGCTTTGTCCCCTCTCCTTTTGACCACACCTCACTGTACACACCGGGGATACCAGACACTCACTGTCTCTTCTCTCTGTTTCTCAGATCAGTCTTTCTTATGGGCTTCTCGTAGATCCGCAACACTTCCCCTTCCATGGTCAGTAACTTCTTGAATTTTCTTCTTCATTTTTTATTTTTATTTTTATTTTTAGACGAGGAGGATTTGTTATTTCATATGTTTTTTTCTTTGTTAATGGTAGAGATTTGTGAAGTTTCCCTTATTTTTTTTTTTAAAAAAAAATTGAATAGGGAAGGCTATCAAATAGAATTTTTTTTTTCCTTCTTTCTTGATGTCTGGACATTTTATTTTTCTCTCTATTTCTTTTAATATGATAAAAGGGTTCTGGTTTCTTTGGATTTTCTTTTGCACATTTTGTTCTTGGAATTTAAAGATGTGTGTATGTTTGCGGCATTCTGTTTTGTTTTGCTTTGCTTTGTAAACGGTGTTGCTTTTTTTGGGGTGCAATTCTGTTGTTGCTCATAGGAATATTGGAATTGCCTTTAGATTCTTGTAGGCATGAACTGCGAGCTGCGCGAGTTAACTTGAGATCCCTGATGCCTGGTGGAACTTGATAAGTGCAAATTTCTATGCTTTCTGCTGTGAGACAAAATATGGGCTCTCTCTGCAGTAGACATCGAGACTCTAATCAAGCTGATTCCGAGGAAAATCAACAGGTTTATCTTGCTTTATACCTTTCAATTTTGAATTTTAGTCCGTTGTTCCCCGAGGGCAATTGGAAAATATGCAAACTTGCATTTTTTTATGGCACATTTGTACTCTAGGACACTTGTTGACATTCTTCTTTTAAAATGTGGAACTTTTAGACTGCAGAAATAGAAAGGCGGATAGATCTAGAAACGAAAGCTGAGAAGCATATTCAGAAACTTCTTTTACTAGGTATGTATTGGAATCGCCATGAAGAAAAAGTTCACTCTAGAGTTGTTTCTGGCACTGGTGGGATGTTTATTCAATGGTTTAATCAAAGACTGATATGGCCTTCACCTGCAACTGAATTGTAATGTTAATGCAGTAACAAATAAACAAAGAGATTTCTGATGCAAGTTCTACTCTTACTGCTCCCCACTCCTAGCACTACTCTTTCTTTTGTGAGTTTTTCAGTTGCTCCTCCTGCAGTCCAGACTTATCCATACTTGCATGAAAAGCTAGTTATTCCATTCAATTGAATTCTCTTATGTAAACTGGCTCCAGTGATCCCGAATTCTCTTCATCCTTCTTAACCATATCAATTATGCAGTTCTGTAGGGGAGGAGAGGTTCAAGAACTGTTATGTGTAATGCTAGCTTTGTAAAATTGCAGTTTTTGAATTTGTTATCCTCCTGATTTTGTTACGCATACAAATGAAACAGTAGATATGATTTTTCTGCTTGAGATAAAAACAGTTATTGATATTGATGTTCCTTGGAAAAATTTCGTTCTGCTTTTCTATATTCACATATATCTCGATTACTCATCATGCATGTTAAAGAAATATAATACTTATGTCTTCTTAATTTTATTTCTTTTTGGTGTAAGGTGCTGGAGAGTCTGGGAAGTCCACTATTTTTAAGCAGGCAAGAAATTAGAAGATATCCTATTATGGCATAAAACTTACTTCGCTTATATGCTTGAGTTCACAGATTACTACAATACCTGGTTGATTCTCCTGCAGATAAAACTCCTATTCCAAACTGGGTTTAACGAGACTGAGCTTAAGAGCTACATCCCCATCATCCATGCCAATGTCTATCAGACAATAAAAGTATGGATTCTTGGAAACGGTGTGTTGGTTATTTCCCTTTTTTGTCGTATGTAAAAGGGTGGGGCCATGTGATATGCTCATAGTTTTGCCATACGGCTTATTTAAAAATATATATCTGAATCAGTCAATATACTAGGCATAGTTTACTTAGCAAAAGGGTATCGCTTTGTGCAGATATTACATGATGGGTCAAAGGAATTGGCTCAAAGTGAATCAGAATCCTCAAAGTATGTTATATCTGCTGAAAACAAGGTTTGAATTGAACCTTAGTCATATTATTTCTTGTCCATGGATTCTTTTAATTTTGTGTAGAATCTTGAGCAAAGGCAATTGAATCATCTGATTATAGCATTTTATAGTTTACTGGTTTAACTTTCAATTAACCGGTCATGCATATAGATTTAAGTTGCTGAATTCTTATTTTGGTTAGTGGTCATACTTCATAGATATAATGTACTTTGATTTTTTCTGCTTGCATTAGGAAATTGGGCAGAAACTTTCAGAAATTGGAGGCAGGTTGGATTATCCTCGTCTTACTAGAGAATTGGCAGAAGAGATTGAGACAGTGTGGAATGATGCTGCAATACAGGTGGCTTAACCATTAATTGAGTGGTCTACATGGCTAGACTCAATTGTTTTTGAGTTGATTAGTATTTTTATTTTTCACTGTGTCTCTTTATATGTTAACATATATTTGCAAGGTGCCTTTTTTAAAATTGTTATAAGTATGGTTGTTTCTCTAAATCTTGTCTATTGTGTTTTGATTCTTAATGATTTATGAACTCTAGGAAACTTACTCACGTGGAAATGAACTTCAAGTTCCAGATTGTGCTCATTATTTCATGGCAAATTTGACCCGGTTTTGTGATATGAATTATTGTCCAACAAAGGTATGTGCGGAAATTATTGTGTCATCTATCTTCTGTTCTTTTCTGCTATACATATGACTTTTTCTAAATCGTCATTTCATGAGCTACTCCTTAGGGGACAAAGAATATAATTCAATACTCTCTGTATCTTCTGGCCCACTTTAATGATTGGTCACTCTCTCAAAAACCAAACTACATGCTGTTAAGAGTTTAACTGCCAATTTTGACATTGGGACTCTCCTATGTTTGTCTTTTCAGCATTAGGGAAGAATAAAAGAGTAACAGAAAGGCCTACCCTTATCTACCAAAAGGAGAGAAAAAAGGCTTCAATTTACCTTTATTAAACTGTTTATTTAATTTGTTTAAACATAAGAACTATCTTTGGATGATGTTTTCTATATTATTTCCATGTATGCTTTTTGGCACTATCCTTATGTCAACCCTAGTATAACCATGAAGTTACCAATTTTCTAACCCTTGTTTTGTTATTCTTTTTTGGGTGGGGAGAAGGGCGTGGGGGTGGGGGGAATGGAGTATATATATTTCACTCACTTGCCTTTTTGAAATCCTTATTCATTTCATAAATTCTATGATGCATGATAGTATACATTACATAAAAGTAAAAGAAAAATGTAGATTTCATTTTATTCATCCCTTGGCTTGAAACAGTATTTGCTATTACTTTATTCATTGTGCTCATGGCACTCAAGAAGTGCTTGAAATTGATTTCTAACTGCTACACTTTTTATCTATAACTAAGCAGAGTAAAGTTCCATTCCTACCCCCCCCAGTCTGACACTGCTGACATTTCAAGAGATTGGTTCCCTTTTTGATCATTTTAAGCAGCCACATCTCAATATTAGAATGAGGAAGAAGATCATTTTTCATCACTTAATTTATCTTTTTCTTGCTTAAAGGTCTTCTTGATCTTATATGTGGGTGCGTGTGTTTAAGGCAGACTTCTCACTGGTCTCTTACAGTATCTGCTGCACTGATGATGAGCATAATTATATAATTTCACTCTGCCTGCAGTCCTTGTTACGAAAGTTTTGAGACTAAGACAGAAGACTGTAATATTTATTTTATGATTTAGTTTTCCAACTTGAGCTGTGAAGTTAGAAGGAAGTTGAAATTATAGCTAAAGAAAGTTAATGTCTCTGAGATGTTTGTTCTAGGTTTTATTTATGTAAGCAGTCAGTGTCTTTTCCTTGTTTTATAATGTGTTAATATTGCTGAGGAATAGCCTTCTTTTTTTCGTACTGGAGTTGTTTATCATCTGATGTTCTGCTCTAATCCTTCGTTGTGTAACTTCATTGATTTTTACATTGTAGGAGGATGTTCTTTATGCGAGAGTGCGTACCACTGGTGTCGTAGAAATTCAGTTCAGGTTCTCTTTTGCTTTTCTATTTGGTACTTGTTTCTAGTTATTTAACCTCAAATGCATAGTTGGTTATTAATTTTGCCTGCTTCCTTCTATTAATGTGTACTCCCCTTCACCAAATAGGAGTCGTTTCAGTAATTATTTTTTGTTCCGATTATCTCTAATTTTGGAAAAACAACAATTTATTTATTATCTTTTTCACCTTTACCTTTTATCCTTTATCACTCTATAAACCACCACATTAGTTGGGTTTCAAATTTCTAGGTCCCAATATAGGGTAGTTTACTCTTTTTTTTTTCTTTTGGTTATGACTGAACTATTTAATAGCTTCCTTGGTTCATGTTCCAAAACTCCGAAGGATGCTTATTTGGGACTGATTTTGGGGAGTGGCTTTCTACCTTGTTAGTTTCTATAAGTTCATGACTATGGATATTTAGCACAAGTATATTCTGTAATCTTCTAATTTCTGAAATCCTCTATGTTTTGGCTAACTGTTAAAGAATTGCAGTCCAGTGGGAGAAAACAAAAAAAGTGGTGAAGTATATCGACTTTTTGATGTTGGAGGACAGAGAAATGAGAGAAGAAAGTGGATTCATTTATTTGAGGGTGTTACTGCAGTTATATTCTGTGCTGCCATTAGCGAGTAAGGTTTTGTTGCCTTTCTTCATTTGGGCTGATACTGTTGTTTTCCAGCATCATGACATTTTCCATTCTCCACTACGTAACCTTATAAGTGTTTAGTGGATTGTTTTATTGATGATAAAAAAATTAAAACCCTATAATTAGGGCGACAATTACTTTTTAGCTTATTCACTTGATGATAATCCAAGATGGTTGGATTACAACTCTTACACTGTCTGTCTCATTTTCAGGTATGATCAAACTCTTTTTGAAGATGAAAACAAAAACAGAATGATGGAAACTAGGGAACTCTTTGATTGGGTCCTAAAGCAACCATGCTTTGAGGTCTGTTTAGTTATTTTGTAGATGAACTTGCATCTTCTTTTGAATTTTTTTTTTTATGTTATTGTTAGTGTCATCCTGCTCCAAATATAATAGAAGGTTTTTTCTTTTTTTTTTTCATAATTTTAGTTTTTGGAAGTGTGATATCTCAAAGTTGTGACAAACGCACAATTTTTACACTCTTATCTTTTAATGATTTTGCCCAGAAAACATCATTCATGCTGTTTCTCAACAAATTTGATATATTCGAGCAGAAAGTTCTCAAGGTAAGAACTTTTTCACAACTATTCATAAGGATACAAACTTGCACCAGAATTGGATTTTGATCTTTTTCTTTTCATTTTTTGCACACAGGTGCCTCTTAATGCATGCGAGTGGTTTAAAGATTACCAGCCAGTTTCAACAGGAAAGCAAGAAATTGAACATGCATACGAGTAAGCATTCTTTTGAAGCTAAGTGGATATTTCCTGGAAACTCTATATAGGTTATTCCTTGGTCGGTTACTTTTCTCCCCCCAAAACTTGCTAATGCACGTATCTGTTTCTTTACTTATTTATACTGGTTTTTGCTGGTGTCTTTTTCTGTTTTCTTTCAGTTGCCATGCCTTTCTTTTTCCTTCTCTGAAACTTTTGCAAAACCTTCTAGGCACTTTGTTTTCATGTGTACACTTAACTTTCTCATATGAGTTCTGATTATCTGAAACTTAGGTTTGTGAAAAAGAAGTTTGAGGAGTTATATTTCCAATGCACTGCCCCTGATCGTGTGGATCGAGTCTTTAAGATATATAGAACCACCGCACTCGATCAGAAGCTTGTAAAGAAGACATTCAAATTGGTTGACGAAACGTTGAGAAGGAGAAACCTTCTTGAAGCTGGTTTATTGTGATTTAAACTTAAAAGGGCATGTCAATATTTTGAAGAGGGGTGTGTGAGGGTTTTTTTCTTTTACAATTGATGATAGGAAACTGGCATATCTCATTCCACAGGGTAAGAAAGTTTTGTATTCCATTCTTTTTAAGCTGTCTATTAGGGAAAGTTGATTTCCCCCTCCTCAGTTTCTTCTCTATTACCTCTTGAATCATTGAAATTTCTGTGCAGAATTGAGTTTGAGAGCTATATATATATATATAAAATTTTTTGTCAGAAAATCCTGTTTTCCTATTGCTGGTAATCAGATTATTTTAAGTTTGTTTATGTTCCATTTTGATTCGATTAAAAATTTAGGAGTAAATCTGACTTTTTCTAAAGTTATTACCATGTCCTTTTAGATAGTTAACAAAATTCTATATTAAATATCTATTTATTTTTGAAAATAGAAACATTAATATGTGGATGAACTTCAAGAAAGACATACAAATGATAGATACATTTAAAATGATTTACTTACAAATAAAAAAGCTTTAGTATGACAAAAATTGGTTTTTTTTTTCTTAAAATTCTTCATATATCTCTTTTTTTGAGGTTCAATAGTGTGATATTTTATCTATTGTGATCGTGTTTTGAATCCTTGATTTTAAGCATTGTTGCTTACCATTACGGTAGTGAAGCTTCATAAATCAATTCATTAAGATTAAAATCTTTTTAAATACTCAATTTCTTAGGGCTCCTATTGAATTGGAATGAGGAGAAAGGACTTTGGAGCAATTAGATGGCACCATATTTCTGTCCAAGGCAGAACTTCATTCTTCACATTCTTTCAAAGCAAACCATCTTTGAACTTTGAATGGTACCATTATTAGTAAAACCTAGTCAAATCGCATGTGTCTTAAAGGTGCCAGCGCCCAAAATTTAGGTAAATTGACCCATTCCATTCATTTCATTTCATGCATTGTTTTCACGTGACATGTAAAAAAAACATATGAAAAATGGTGCAGGTCCGTCAACAAATCATCAAGAAAGAGGTACATCACGAGCAACTCCCACTCGTCTTATTTATTAATTATTATTACTTTAATATAATAGTTTTTCAATTTAAAATTCAATTATATTCTTATTTTTATATGAGTAAAATCAAATAATTCTGTTTTAAAATTAAATTTACATTACTCTTTGACTTAAACATATTTACATTTGATTTCAGATTTTTTAGTACACTGTTGAGTGACACCATCTAGTATGTCAATGAAAAATTTACATGTATTATAACATAGCGATTATCTGGATTTAATTTATCTCTTTAAAATTTAATTAATAAAAAATATATATATAAATAATTAAAAGACACATAAAATTTTCATTAATATATTAGAGTATGTAACTTATTAATAATATAAAAATTAATTAGTGACATTTGATTCCTATATTAAATCAAAATTAGACTATCATTCTCAAACCTCTTTAATTCTCAATCAATTTATGAAAGTACAGAAACCATCATGTATTATTGTTGGGCATCAAAGTGTACTACATCAGAAAAAAAGATGAACAAAGCAAAAACAAAAGGGACAAAAATGTCAGACCTCTGCTTCTAGGAAGTGTAAAATAACACCCAATTTACACCCTGAAATTAATTTCTAACACCTGACTCTGTACCAAATCAAGTCAGATACTAAGAAATCCAGGCTGAGGGATTGTTGTGTTTCAGCCATGGGGGCATGATGGTCATTTACGTCAATGCCACCCATGAATGTGAACAATAAATGTGGGTAGGCACAGCCATGGAGAAGAATCTCAACATCTAACACCGGACCAGATACCAGAGTCTTTTAGTTTTGTAAGAGGGACCAAAAAGGGTTCCTTTCAGCTGCAAAATTTTCAGAAAGGGTCGTTTTCTTGAACCAGGGTGGTCGTTGAATTTTCTCATACTATTTTCCTTTCTTATTTTTAATAATAATAATAATACTAATTAAAGAACTTTTCAAATTGTATTTGCAAATTGCAAAAGGTATCAATTTTTTTCTTTCTTTCCTTCCTTCACCTCGTTTTCTAACCTTCTTCTTCTGCCAAAACCATAAAGGTATATTCTTTTCTTTGATCTCCCTCTCCATGTAGGTAAGCAAATGGTATGAATTTTCGTAATGGGATTTCCCTGGCTTGATTGATCTATCATTGTATAGGATTCAAGTTCCCTCTTTTCAGGTTTCTTCTAGATCCTCGTTGCTTTTAATTGCATATTGTCTTTGTAGATTGTATATTCTTGCGTGAAAATTACTTTTTAATTTTTCGTTTGTTTGATCATGAGGTTTTCAATTGTTGCTTTCTTTCTGGGATCATTTAGCTGCCAATGTTCCGCTCTCTTGTATTGTCCAAAAGTCAATCACCAATGTGATCGATTAACTTTGTATTAGATATTTCAGGAGCTAGAAGTTACGTCCTTTCTTTTATCGTAATCAAAGATTATGAACTTAAATACCATTCCATTTTGCTGGCATGTGGGCATTTTGGTTAATGCTTCATATGAAAAAAGCAGTTTAAGTCCAACTTATTCTCGAGATCTCTTATTGCAGTTGCCACATCTTTTCAGTTAATCTGGGACTTTTGTTTCCTGGATTCTGTGAATTGGATAAGCAATAAAATTATTGGATATATCATAGTGGAAAGTGTAAATCATAGGTAGCCACTCTCAGTTAGAGTTTCCTTAAGCATTTTCAGTGTCACATTGATGGATTGTTTTAGTTTGAGATGGTGAGGTTTGAAAACAAAAAAAATTTTGAGACATTTTTAATTATTTGCCCAAAGATAATGATCCATATTGGCTGAAAGTTAGATTCAGGATGTAAACTAATATTCTGAATAGCTATTACATGTTTCAGTTGCCATTAAAAATGAGTTGAGAAATTTATGAACTTTCTACTCCCTAATACTGTCATCTCAGCAATGTGCAACTGTTTATACGGAATACGGATGCCTTTTTTGCTATTCCTGAACTATGTATATGCACTTGTGCTCTTGATGTGTGTTTTTGTGTCACATATAGGCTGTAAATGCTTGATTTTTTGGAGTTCTGGCTCATTATCAATGTTAATATTTTTCAGGTGAAATTGAGGTTCACCTCAGGCTTTCAATTCTGTAAGAGGTCCAATTGAGCATATTACTGACTGAGATTGCATAAGAATTGGTTATTTTTCATGGATCCTAAAGGAGGATCATCTGACATGTTTCCAATGGATCCACTTGTGCCACATGGCTTCGGGGTTTACTTTTTGTCTCATATTGCCTCATTTGTTGACAATTCCAGATACTTGTATGTACCTGGAAATTTGGCACTTCAGGAAACTTTCAATTGTGTTTCAAAGTTTGCTGGTGCCTTTCTAGTTTGGTTGTCTAGAGGTTCAAATTTGGATTTAAGTCGCAGAGTATCAGGCAGTCCTGATGGTTTACATCCCGGTAATGTTAAAAGCAATACCCAAGTGAAGCGAGTGACTTCTTCTGGGCAACGATTTTCAGGATTTTTTTGTGATCATAGATTTATGGGGAAATCTTGCATTCCCTTCATACTTGATAAAATCTCAAGGTTCTCAATGCAATTTTGTAAAGATGCAGACCGTCTTCAATCCTTACCAGTACTATCTTTAGCTGCAGCTATGGTTCCTCCATTTGACAATGTGTAAGCTTCTTCTTGTTTATGGGCATGCCCAACATTTTGTTTTGGGTGTGACCACTAAGGAGCCGAAATTGCTTCAATGTTTCCTGTATCTTGTTTGCTCTTTTCTTGAGTTTCTTTCTTTGCAAATTTTGATCAGCTGTCCAGATGTACTAGCTGTTGCAGTGGAGACCAGTTCAAGTGAAGCAGAGAGATGCATGAATCAAAGGCCTTGCGAGGTTGAACATCAGGGATGTAGTGATATTTCTTTTCGATGTTTGAGTTGGGAGAGATATGCGGTGGAACCTAGAACTGGCATTGAGTTCCCAACTGTTTTGGAAAACATGGTAGCTGGGGATTATAATTCCAGTTTCTCATTAGAGGTAAACTTACATAGTTGCTTATTCTGTGGTCTTATGGGCATTTTTGAGGCTTTCATAAGAGGGTGTCACGAAGTTAGATTTTCCCCTTTATTGGTAAGTGATGCACCGTTTTATGCTGGTACACGGTGCTCCAAATTTCTTCTCTTGTGCTTCATCATTTGCTCCTATTTTCTGATACTGGTTTTTAAATATTGAATGCTTCTACATAAATAACACTTCCCTTTAATCGGAAAATATTTACCAGAATGTATTGCTCATTTGTGCACTTTCTTTATCTCCTTTAGATATTTTATGCTAACATTTGCATGGAATAAGTTCTATGATTGATATCTTGGATTGAGATTTTAACATTCTTTCTTTGTAAACAATGACTAGGAACTCTTTTCTTGCCCTGTTTTAGTAAATACTTTTGAAGAACTTGTGCAATCATTTTAGGTTCTTGTTGGAACTGGATCAAGAGTCATGAAGATAATCAAAATAAAATCTCTTAAGGTCTATGCATTTGGCTTTTGTAAGTTTGTAACACACTTGGGGACCTTGAGTTTTTATTTATTGTTTGGTGAAATTCCTGTGCTAGTTCTAACTTCCTCTTGATTTGCTATAGATATTCATCCATTTGATGTCTGTGAGAAATTGGCTCGAAAGTATGCTTCTGTTCCAGTTTCTGAACTGAACAAATGCCGTGACTTTTATGAAGACCTTCTCAGGTATTGAATGTCTTACATCTTGTCATATTGCTTCCTGCTGTTTCTTCTTTGGGAAACAATTAATTAGTAAAAGCTTACATAAAAATGAAAAAGAAGATGTAGAGATTTGCAAACCCAGAAGTTATTTCTTTCAACTAACAAAGGGCAGTGCTAATACTTCTATTATTATGTTTAGTTATTGTCTAGCAGAAGCACAAAATAAGTTGTTCTCAGACTCTAGTTCTATTCAACTTTGTAAATACCACATATGCACACACAAAATTTGCAATCCCTTAGATGAACCTTTTCCATTCCCATCTTGGATCAGTTAATGAGTTAGGCTGAATAAATTTCCTTTTTTGTGTCAATAAATTGTTCATGTTTCCGTGTTGTCTGATGTATAAAACTCCGAAATACCTTTTTTTTTTTTCCAGAAATGACATAATTACTAAGATGGAAAGACTGGCTGTGAAACTAGTGGCATCATATGATTTCTATTAAATATTGCATGCCAATCTGGAAACCATCTTACCAAGTAAATTTTTTTCTGGCTTTATAATTATTTGACCCTCAGTCCTGTGGACTTTCTTAACTTTTGTGCTTGAGCTTGGGTCATTGACTCGGTGTGATCATTATAGATTTTGGAGAGACAAATTGCATCTCTAAAAGTTATCATGGTGGATAAAAGGCTCATTTTAGCCATCTGTGATTTAAGTTTTGCCCATGAATCTTATACATGATACTGGTTGTAATTTGGTCCATGTGCAGGAGCCTACAGACAGCATTGATTTTGTTTAATTCTTCTTACTCTTTATTTATTTATTGTGTGTACGCTGATTATGACTTCTTAAAATAACTTGGTTTGAGGATTTGATGTCTGTTTTTCATCTTTTGCTACATATTTTCTATTCACTGAACTTTAAAATGTTTCACTATTCTGATGCTAAGATTTGGCAACTGTTCTGCAGGGAAGATATTAACATGTCTATCAGGCTTGTGGTTAGTTGCAATGGTATCAAGATTAGCACAGTCAGAGAGTAAGTTTAATTGTCTAAACTATACAAAAAAAGAAAGGTTTAATTTGTCTTAGTAATTTGCATTTTAAAGGTAAATTTACTATATTTTTGTTCTTGCCAATAGCTGATTTTTGTCTCCATATGCCAACAAAATATGTTAACAATTGATAATTTAACAGCATATGGGCTGAATGGTAGGGGCGTATTTGAATAACATTTTTTTACCAACTTTTTATTTTCCTCTCTGTCTCTCTTGCTACCCATCTTCAGAAAACAATTTTTCCCCTAACAAATATTCAGAACTCAAAACTTAAAATTTTAACATATGGATGGCACCTTACACATTTAATATGCTGAAACATTTTTAATTTAAATTTTCAGACATTCTCTATCTTGTTAGCTATAATTTAACTATCTTAATAATTTGTCTAACACATAGGACCCAATTAAAATCAATCAGCCAACCTAACAAGCAATAGATCTTATCCAAATCCACTTTTTCTTTTTATTCTTAACATAAACACAAAAATCAAAATTTAAAAGTCAAATCAAGTACACCTTAGATTTTTGTTTTGCAAAGCATACTTCCTGCCTGAGCCAAGTATTCATCTTCATCGACTGAACCAGAAATGTGGCCTTCAACAGAAAATGTGTTGGAATTTAAGGCATATAAACGTTAATGCCCTTAAATCTCTCCAACTATAAACATGTAAAAGATACATTTACCCCAAATTGTCCAAACAACGAAATGCATTTGAGAAAAGTTTAAGTGCATAGTCTAGCTTAATTTGCAATGATGTGGCAGACAAAGTTTTCATTGGAAGGAAGTTGGTCATGAAAAGAATGGAACTGGACATTAGTCGATTCTGTGAGTACTTCAGGGAAAGTAATGTGGTGGGTTGAAGAGTTCTTGTTTCGGGTCTTCTATATTCTTTGTTGCTCCTTTCTGCTATAGTGCATCTGAAGGTTAAGTTAAAAGGTCGGAGGCTAAGACAATCCCTAAAGATATGTATGCAGATAGCAGTCAAAACTACATACTTGTATAGAAAAGTAGACAGGTGAAACAGAGATAATCTGACAAATTTAGCTGATAAAAGGTCCTTGCTCACGCAAATCTTGAAGGTTTTCAAATGAAATATTTTATGACTGTTAATTGTGATCTTTGCAGCGCATTTGAGAAATCTCTCCGAGCTCGACTTGTGAAGGCAAGTCAGTTCAACTCAAAGTTTGTATCTACTTGTCTGGTTCTAGGTATTTACTAATTTTAGAGGCCTAACAGACTCTTTTTTTCCTTCATTTTAGACAAACCCCAACACTGATTACAGCTGCCTGCAAAAATTTGGTTCCATCTTTGCTCAGGATATTCCTTTACACATAGTAGGAAACTATTCTTTGCACTGCTTGAATTCTTTTAAAGATAACAAACTCGACGTTTCTGATCTGCAACTGAAAATCCTCAGGGAACTACAATCAACATTCGCCGTACAGCTGAAGGGGCTTTAATCACTGAAGGTAAGTAAATATTGACAGAAGAACCCTTACCTTCATAAATTACCTTTGTCCTTGTTCATTTCTGATTTTAAGAGTTGCACAAAAAATAGCTTGTAGTTTTTTCATTATCTTTCCTATGCCTCGTAACCAGTATAAATGAACACTCATTTGGTACTTGTCATGAAGGAGATTTTTACTTTAACAGTGAAGAAGAAGAATGAAAAGTTCTTTAATAATTGATGCTTGACCTGATTTTACTTTTACAGTTGGGGGTAATCAACTTGGAGTAGTCCAGAGCAAGGAATTATGTAGTAAGTATCATCCTTCCTACTATATAGATCACGTTTAGATTTTACATTCAGACAAAATGTTTTCCAGGCTTATAAACGAGAAGAAAAGCACACAGCAAATGAGATAAAACTGAAGTATGACGTTGTTATACCCTCACTTTCAGGGGCTTTCTTTGACATGTACATTGGAGACGTTCCTGTCTGTGAACAAACAAAGGAAGAGATTGGAAAAAACGTAGTGAGTATGATGAGGACGTGCTAATTTCGCTCAGCTGTTGAAGTTTTCAATATGAGTTACTATCTACAGGTTGAATTTTTTATTATGAGGTGCCTAAGTTACTCTCTTGGGGTTTCACATCGATATGAATTCGTTGCTAAGGGTCGATTTTTTTGGTACCCATTCCATCCATAACCATGGTTGACACGAGCTGTTTTGGCTCATCACGAGTTAATATATCTATATCCAAATACACAATTTATTACTTGTTAGGTTTCTCTGTAAAATTTATAGAAATAATTGTTTACGGTTAGGTCTATGTTTCTTTGATCATTGTCAGGAACTGCAGATGAAAATGGCTGCTCAAACTATTGTAAAATGAATCCTCTGTGATTGCTGCATTCTTTACTGTACACAAAAGGAGTGATATTCTTTGATGGATCTTTTCGTTCTGGTCACATTTTCTTCTTCTTGTTGGTGCAAATTTTCTTGCTGAATGTTTGATGAGGAATGACTTTACCAGGTTGTGATGGTTTCCGGCAAGACAGCTCTACTGTTTGGTTTATGTGATACTCGTTCTATCTAAGTCATAAAAATTAAGGTAATTTTTTCTTAAAAAAATGTTTCCTAATCATCCATTCAAAAATTCAGTTACCATTTTATTATATATAATTAGAGGGATAATATTGAAAAAATACTTTTAAATATTTAATTAATTAATGATAAAAAAAATTAATTTAAATAATTTATATTTAATCATGCA
>JAOXNR010000028.1:17369511-17388703 GCA_028571225.1 Parsonsia alboflavescens
TTTCTGTATGTAGAGTACTAGTTTAAATTCCTATCAAATATAAGAATTGATTCGTTAAATATCATGATTGCAGGACACATTTTCTTTAAATTTCATAAAAATATATTTGAGAGATTTATAACCTTCACTTAATCTAACGGTTAGGAGCGTACGAGATAATGAGGTTGACCGAGTTAGTACCACAAAATTTCAATGTTGAAGATTTTATTTTTTAAGATCAAACCTTATCCCTTCATCTTAGATTGAAGACAGCTAAGACGTAAAATTTGACTACAAATTAATTTTCCTCAAATTTGCTTGCTCTTATAAATACTACGAGGAAGATACTTCAATATACATAGTTGTGAATATCCCATGTGGATAAGCATTAATCAAAACATAGCCACGTCAATCATCGTTTTGTCCCAACCTATATTTTATTGTCTCCTGCTATTTCTCCTAAGTTGGAGATCTTTTAATACATATTTTATATTATTGATAATATCAATATATATATATATATATATATGTGATTTTAAAGATGCATTTTATTAATAAAATTTTAAAAATATATTAAATCCTAGAATTATTGATCTGTATCAAGTAATATAATAATGTAAAATATGAAAGATGATTCTTCTCTTTTTTCTTTTTCAATTCTAAATTAGAAAAATGTAAATTTAACTTGTTTAATAACATAGACCAATGATGAAAACACACCAATAGCTTAATAACGTGGGTGGACTTTTAAGAGAAGAGATGGTCCAAAACTATGTTCTTCTAGGTTAAAGATTAGACTTTTAATATCTTTAAATTATGGGTTATATTGATAAAGTTGAGAGATCCAATGGAGGGAGAAGGACAAAGAAACTTGTTTTGGGAAAAAAAAAAAAAGAAAAATTATTATCTCGTATGTCTCTAGTTCGAATCCTATCAACATCCTTTTAAATAAATAAACTATCAAAATATATGCAAATTGATCTGGATACCTCTAAAATATACATATATATATATATATATATATTATCGGATGTTAAAAATAAAATGTAAAACTATTGGATAAGTCTTAGGTCCTATAATTGATGTATAGCTATATAGTTAAGCTGAGAGAACTACTGTCTGAATTATTTATAGTACGTTATATTTGGTAACAATGACAGCCAATGGATGAGGGGATACAAGATAAGACCTAACTTGATTTTCTTTTTCTTATTTTTTAATATTTCTGATTATAAAATTGTAGCAATCAAAGAATATTCAATTCAATCCTCTCGGATACTTTTGGTTTGATTTGTGTTTACGAATTCGCATAAAAATAAAATAAAAAATAATTTTTCTTGTCCTAATGATAACATATTGTAATATCAAACATGTCTCCTCTTGTTCATTCATCTGTATTATTATTGTTCTGTAGCTGTTGTACCATAGATCTGATCATTTTTAATGGCGAGAACAAAATCCCCTTCTGCCCAAATCAAAACCCATATGAATCAAGATATCACCATCAGCCTTTTCTCTAGATCATCATCAATTTCGTAGTCGTATGTTGTTCTTCTTTTCTGGGTCGTGGGTTCTCTTTCGATTTCTGGCACGATCTGTTTTGGGTTCTGAAAAAAATCGGATTTTGATCTTTTTTTTTTCTGGTGGCCTGCTGGGTTCGTTGGGGGAAAAGAAATGTCTGTGAGAGTGATGAATAAGGGTGCAGTAGTAGAGGGTACGGGATACGTGCATGGGATGTCATGCATATCCATGATAGAGTCGCCGCAGCCGCCGGTGCCGGAGATGTGTAACGGAGGAGATCGGAGATTTTCTGCTCAAGAAAAGGTGGTGGTTGTGGTGGAATCATTGGGAAAGGGGCAGGAGAGAGAGGAAAAGAAAGTCAACTCGTGTTGTAGTTCTTCATCCACTTCTTCTATTGGGAAGAACAGCGATCTCTCTTCCGGTAAGTCAGGGGAGAACTCCGGTGATGCTACTGATGAAGTTCAAAGCCCTTACAAAGGCCCCTTGAATGCCATGGAAGCCTTGGAGGAGGTATTGCCAATAAGGTACGTGTAAATATTTAGATAAATATATCAATTTGTTTTTCATTTCATTTAAGAATGCCCACATAAATTGTACCTTCTTGTATGCTTTTTCTTTCTTTCTGGATCATCTGCAAATTTCTTCTGACCCAACATGATGATCTATTACCTGCAAATTTTGGGCGGCAGCAGCTGCTTAGAACTAAGAAATTTGTTGGGTTTCTTGTAATCTAGGAAAGATTAAGAAGATGAAAAATAGGATGTTAATGATCTGCAGTTCTTGGATAATGTATTGTTGAATTTTAACTTCCTCAACTTCCTTCTTTGTTTTTTTTTTTCCTCCTCACGAACTAGTCTAAGATTTATTCACTAATTAATCTATACATGAATTTGCAGAAGAGGGATTTCAAGGTTCTACAATGGCAAATCGAAATCTTATGCAAGTCTGGCAGATGCAACATCAATTACCTCCATGAAAGACCTAGCAAAGCCAGAAAATGCTTACATGAGAAGAAGAAGAAACCTTATGGCAAGCAGTCTAGCCTGGGACAAGAACAGAAGCAGCTCCCTTCTCAAAAGCAATGGAGGAGGAGTCTCAAAGAGAGTTACCACCATGAATCGCAGCACGACTTTGGCTTTGGCTGTCACCATGAGTAGCAATAATAATAATAATACCAACAATTGCAGCAGTGACAGTTCCCGCCCAAATTTCCCGGCCACCATTGCAGCCTCTTCTCTTCTCCGGAGCCGCCCGAATCATTTACTATCTCTGCAACACAATTTCCCAGCATGGAGATCATATTCTTTGGTAGATTTGCAACAGTGTGTTCCTGTTTCCGCTGCTGCTACTAAATTAGATTTGAAGCCATCTCAGACATAGTTGACCTTATCATTTTTGTCAGAGTTTGATACTTGCTGGAGTTCACTACTATAGATATTCAAAATACTTGTAAATCTTGAACGTCCTTAGTTCCCTACTGGATTTTCCCATATGGGATAATATGCAGCTAATCTAATTTCCTGATTACAGTTAATTTCTATACTACTTCCGTGTGCGTGTGGTGGTGGTTCAAGAAAAAAAAGGTTCAGAATTCACTCTCTCAGCAAAGACTAAAAAAAGTTCAGATTTTACATCACGTCAGTAACTTCACTTGGTATGTTTCTAGATCCACGGCTGCTTAAAATGTACCAAGTAAGGATTCATTCACCCACAAGAAAAGTTGAAAAAGATCCGAGAAAAATAAGAAACCACCCTTCCAAGAGGGATTTGCGGTGAACAAGATTACAAGAGGACTGCATGTATAAAACATGAAGGCTTTACTTTCGTACAAAGGGACATGAGCAAGAAACAACAGCTGTATTACCGACAATAATGATATACATATCTCAAAAGCTCGAAAGGACATGCTTTCGAGAGAAATAATAAAAAAATTATGCTAATAGTATCTATTTCTGTACAATCATCTACTCTCTAAGCTACATTTAACGTATCATGTTATTGATTGGGAATGGAGAGAGGGGGAGGGGGATTTTGCCTAATTAATCCCCAAAAGGAAAGAACTTTTCTTTGGGTTCTATCAATTCCTAGATTTGTCTATCTCGAATTCTTTTTATAACATCTCTGTAAGAACAACACTATTGTTGTTTGACTGTCAATCTTTTCTTGTTTGACATTGCCACTGCAAACTCTTGGAACAACTGAAAAGCATTGCCAGACATTTACTTCAAATCCTTCACCAGAAACCGTGCAGAAGGATACTCCGATAAAAACTTGGGGAATTCAACATTTGAAGGCTCTATTGCCGGAAGTGCCATATAAATGTCTTCCGTCGAAAATGGAATGCTGCAACAAAAAGGTATTTGTGAGATTAAAAAGACTTAACTGTGGTGTTGTGCAACAAGAACAAAACTTTTGTAGACAAATTATGGTAGAAGTTTTGTAGACATATTTGACCATCTCTTAAAGCACATTTTCTACACTGAACCAAGCATTCCATGTTTAGTTTTTCTTTCACTTGTTGAGTCAGAACCGAAGTACATACAAGCACACTTGGGGAATTTAAGTTACAAATCTATTCCAGGACATCAAGACAACAGACAACATCAGTGGCATTTTTACAACAGAAGAAGTATGTGGTCATTAGATGGCAGCAAAGACAAATGAACATCCAAATTGACTGAATCCTAACTACAGTAGCTAATGTAGCCAACCAAGCAATGGTCACGAAATTGTTGACTAGTACCCTACAGGTCAAGATTATTGGATTTTTGCAGAATAAAAGGATTAGCTCAATACCTTAGATCATCATCCAACAAGAAAGAATTTGATGTCAAATTCTGAGAATCCTTTGTATTCAAGATCTCCCTCATTTGAGCAACAACCTGCAGGACACAGTTTTTGGTAACTCTTAAATAAATTCTGCATCCTAAGACTGTAACAAGAAAATAAGAAAAAGAAACTTACTTCATTTGAAACACTCTGTGTCCCATACTTGTCATCCCAGTACATGGTACTTATTCGATATATTTGTCTGATGGTTAATACCTGACCAGAAAAAGTAAATGAATTGAGCCTGCTAAGATAGCAATTAGAATAAGGGAGTAACAGGATGGTTCAAGCTTTTGCAGAAGACTGAAGCTTATACCGGACAAAGATCCTGTCTTATCTCCTCCAAGGACTTTTTCCTCTTCTGATGTATCACCTAGATTTAAGAAGGGTCATTAGCATTTCCCCAGTAACTTCCGATGAATGTACTAACAATATGTACATACCAAGAATCCGACAGCCTGTCTTATGTAATTTAGTTCATGCCAAGATGTTCCTGCAAACTGCAGTAATGATGGCTTAGTCCTGAAAAGGTGGCACTTGTTTTTCTGCAGAAAAAACATTAGAATGAAGAATTTTATTACCTCCTCTTCTGCATTAACTATCCATTTTTCAAGTTCTGAAAGACCTGACTTCACATATTCTCCATTTGAAAAAGTACAACATTCACGCCGAAGCAGGAGACTGGTAACAATTTGAACAATCAGATATAATTGGCAAGTGCAGTAAACAAAGGGAAACTTCCATTTGGATTTCATACCTGTTAAAGAGTGATATGTTGATGAAAGAGAAAACTTGCGTAATGAGCTTTCGGATGAAAAATGAAGGCACCTGAAGAAACAAAAGTTAAAAAGGATCATCACACAAGCCGATACAACCATGAGATAGAAATTCTCATCCAATTTTAATATTAATTTCCAAAACCTGAAAGACATTCAAGATCTTTTTAGCACCACTAATTCATTGTTTTTCAAATGACATTATAAGTTGAAAATTTTTAAGCAACTACTCGTGGAAGGAAAGGGATAAGATTTGACATTAACATTCATGTTATAAAGTTTAATAACATCATCATTTATAGACAAATGTCCAACCAGAGAAAAATCAGTAGCAAGACAAAATAAGCTAAAAAATTGAGAAAAGAAGCAAAAGGTAAATACATGTAATATCATTGCCTACCTACATGTCCAAACATGTACAGCATTTGCTAGAATCAGACGTTTCCAATGCATTACAAGATTCCTTGTACAGAGTAGCCTATGCTTTTGGGTAAGGATAATAGCAAAATCTATTTAATATTATTCAAATGCAACATGTGAAAATATGGCTACAATGATCCACTCATACTGAAACTTATTTGAAACCTATTCATGGGTAAAGATGAAATTAACAAGAGAGATCTAGTATTCAGACAGAAAAAGTAATTAACATTATATCAACAATCACACAGAACTAAATCTACCATCATGCATGAAGTAGAGGAAAATATCAGACATGGAATTCAATAACATCAGAGAATTGAAGGATGTCCAAAATATACATGATTTCCACGGAGACGACTCATAAGAGAATCCAAGAACTTGATTATGCTATCCCACTGACTACTTGAAGACTGTTGAGGGGCTCCTCCAGGTGACCGCGATGATTTCCCTCCATGTACTCGTTGAATTTTTGGTGCCTGAAGGAAAATATATATATATATTACTCAAAAAAGGAAAACATCCCTCTGAACTGCTGAAATCATAACCATGTCAGGCATAATACCCACACCCTGAAGAAAAGAAAAGAAAAAACCACCAAGGGACAAAACAAATCAAAACACAAAACCATTAACTAAGATTGAATGTGTAACATCATCGCCATCTCCATGTGAAATATAAATAGAACCCCTGATATATCCTGAAACATACGAAAATCATTTCCTTGGAAAAAGATTATCCCAGTCAAAAAAGTCAAATAATGATTCTTTCCAGATAGAAAATAGGTGGAGTTGATAACACTTTCTTCAGAGATAATGAATGTGGAGGTGAATGAGAACAATTAACAACCGCATATGGACTTCAGAGAAAAAGAGAGAGAGAATGGGATACTACAAATGAAGAGACATAAAAGCTAATCCAACATACAAAAGGGAAATATATGTCAACAATATTTGGTTTTTAATGTGTAACCAAATTGAAATGACAGAAGGGATATTCTTTGTGAAATCAACTCCAGATATCATCACATACTTCATAAAAAAAGTTGATGCAAAGATAAGTGACATTCTGAGACTGAATAGTAGATCAATTGATCTATGAAAAATTCAACACACTGGTAGAAAGCCAAGGATAGTAGCAGGACTAAAACACCATTATCACAGAAGATATCCATGTGAAATGAAGGGCTATCTAAGCCACATGGTTTTGGTGTTTGTTGTGTGAGAGTAAAGAAAAGACCCACCTGAATGCACAAACCCAATATTGGAGATATTTCTTTCTTCAAATTATCACGTATCAGACCAAAAATCTTTTCCACACATGCAGTCAATTGTTGTTTGAACAGTATTGCTGGATATTTTGCATCCATATGCGATGTTCCATCCTCAACGCCAAGGTGCTTGAAAGGTGATTTCATTCCCTGCTGAAAAGTTGACATGATCAATAATAGTCTTCCTAAACAATTATTCTTGATATGAAAAAACAGAAAAGTCATCTAGGCAACAATTTCAAAACAGAACCTCACTTGGTTGGAAATCTGAATGTGAGTCTGTACATTTTTATTACAGAAAATTGGTTTGGTTTAGCAAGTCATTTTCATGATTGACTTTTCCTTCTCACTAGAATTATCCATCTTAATGAGTGATAAAAGAGAGATGTAGGTTGGGAAAGCTAATCTTAACAAAAGATGCAATTGAATAATCTTAAAAAACTACTGCACCAACAGTGAGATAGAGGAAACCATGAGCCGCAAACTAGATCTGAAACTAAAGAATTGTACGTTATAAATAAATGGCAGCAATATACTTGGACAGGAAAAAATGATCTAAATCACGGGAAGAAATTTAAAAATGACACTGAAGGAGCAAAAAGTAAAATAGTTGCTGACAATTCACCAAGTTTAATTTCTTCTTAAATGCTGCTATTTCACTTGTCTCACATGATGATTGCTTTTTGAAATCATGGGAAAGAAAACCACCTTCAATTCTCTTTCCCCTGAAGTAGTTTCACTTTGTGTAATGTCACTCCCCATCAGAAGAAAAAACTTACAGAAGAAAGCAAGTATGAAAGTAACAATTAAACTACTGACATGAGTAACCCTCCCATTAAGTCCAGCAGAGCCAGCAGAGCGATGAGCATTTGCAGTCAAGAATCCATTGGAGCGCATATTCCTCTGAAGAAGGCACAAAAGAGCCGATGCATTTGACAACCAGTAAGGCAGTGTCATATCTTCATCACCAACCTGAGCCAGTGATATATGCACAAGCTTCATCAGTAACTTTGCTGATAAAACTCAAGCACAATAATGTAAAATTCCTCAGATGTTTTAAGAACCATACGGCTAATTTAAAGTTGAAAACTTCAGGATCATTAGATAATGGTACTTGATTGAGAAGGAATCAACATTTTTTAAAGAAGTTTAGCAAACCAAATGAGAAAATCACCTTCAGAACATCATTAATTCCCTCAATGATGAAGTCAAAAATAGCCGTCCTCTCAGACTCAAAGGAATGCCAATGAACAAGGCACCTGTATATCACGCAAGCAGCCACAGGTTTTCCATCTTGAAAACCTAATTTTTCTTTGATACACCGTGAGAGTATTTCATAGTTATCCTGCAAAATAGTAATACAGCAGAAACAAAAAGCACTGACTTCATAAACTGAGATTAACATATTTAGCCATTCATTACATTAATGGGATGCCCAATGAGTGAGCCAAAGAAATAAAATTGACAAATTTGTTGCAACGATTCACCTGGTGCCTCTCAAAGGTTAATTTTGGATGATGAGAATTGGATAAGCCTTGTGACAAAGGTGCAATGATTTTTGAAGGAGTGGGAGATTCCTATTATAAGAAAATAACATATCTTTTAAGAGAAGAAGAAAAAAACCTGCCAGCAGATATCAACAATGGCACTGTCAGATATAAATCTTACATATGTCGACTTCCGATCTGAAGGGGGAAGAGTAAGTACTCCTGAAAGCTTCTGTTCCAATAAAAGTTAATTATAAGCAACCAAGAAAAAAGTATAACAGAAAAATTCATTTGAAGAACTGTCCATGCAAAAGGCAAAGCCAACCTATTAATTTGATAGACATACATGTTCTGCAAGAACAGGCAGTCATACAAAAAAAAGCAAAGGAATGTGACATGTCTCGTCAATATTTATAGTTTGAAGAACAAATAGTCCTTACATCAATAAAAGGCTTTGCACGGATGCTACGCGGTGTTACAGTCAATGCTTTTTGTCGAAGAACATGATTCTCATCCTCCAAATTTGATAGCTTATTTTCCAAACTATTCCAGGAAATGCAAAACAGTAAGACGAGAACAATATGCATAAAGTAAGGCGAAAATGTTCAAGGGTATGGCAATGGATAATTTAGAGAGGAAATGAAATTTTTTTAACCATGATACAAAATGTTGATAAATAGTCGCACCAAAACAAATACTAAATTTTAAAGTGACAAAACTTTCAATCAATAAAACAAAAACACTGCTCATTCACTTCAAAGGTCAATCCGTTTTGAAAGCCAATCAATAAAACAAAAACACTGCTCATTCACTTCAAAGGTCAATCCGTTTTGAAAGCTTGCTTTCCAAGTAATCAGCCGTAAGCAATCAATGCCACTTATTTCAGAAATAGGTCATCATCCCACAACTTAAGAAACTTGACATAGAAAAGATTTGCATTACATTCTGTAACCATATTCCAACTGCATCACAAAACTAAGTTTGGAATTACTCTGAATATAATTACCATTACTTTGGCTTCGATTAAAGCAATAAAGAATCTCAAAGAGCAGCAATCTTTTGCATTAAATGGATTTTATCTGGCAAGGACGAGCAATTACAGAATGGCTACAACTAAAGAACCTTTGTAGATTCTGTTGAAGCTGTAAACAAGTGCGTTCAACTTCCTTCAATTTCTCCACGGTACGATTTGTATCTTCTTTAGCCTTCATCAGTTCACTCTCAAGAGCTGAATTCTTCCAGTCCATCTCAATTAAGGAGCTCTGCTAATCAAACAAAACATATTCCATAAACTTGGATCAAGTTTCAAAATATTAGAGAACCATGTACCACAAATACTAACCAACAACCCTTTTGATGTTCCGTACAACAACAGTGTAAATAATGCTCCAACTCCATAACACATAGCAGCAATTTTTGACAAGTATTTCACCAAACACAAACCATAATGCCCCCATATGTAGTACATGGAACAGTGCCAAAAAGCTGTCCAGAAAAGCCATGTATGGAAAGACATTTTGCTATATTTATATTTTATTTGTTCAAAACTGAATGTCCATATTTCTATTTTGGAATATCGAACATCATAAAGTAACAA
The DNA here is from genome assembly GCA_028571225.1 of Parsonsia alboflavescens. Taxonomy (NCBI): domain Eukaryota; kingdom Viridiplantae; phylum Streptophyta; class Magnoliopsida; order Gentianales; family Apocynaceae; genus Parsonsia; species Parsonsia alboflavescens. The sequence continues at coordinate 17,379,391 of JAOXNR010000028.1, forward strand.
GTTTTTTAACTTAAAAATTTCACAAACTAATGAGATTCATAAGTTATGGTCCATCCACTAAACACATTAAAAATAATGATAATCTAGTAACTTACGAATAAAAACTCTAATTTTTGTACCCATGCACAATATCGCCAGCATTACAAGGGCATAAAGAAAGTGTTTGACTTTCAAAACTCCATTTCTTTCTCCTCTCGGTCTACATACAGCTTCATGCTCATACCAGCACTCTGGTTGCCTCCTGCTTCCTCTTAGTCAATGCCATACAATTCAGGAGTACACTATATGGGTGAAACTGATTTATCACCCTTTTGGGTCCCACGGCATGGGAAGTTTTAAGATCTGTTATGCAATCAGTTTTTAATCCAGGTAAGAGATTTGGTGATTGAATGTCTTGTTCAATCACTTGGAAAATCACAGTTTCCATGAACCTTAGGCTTTGAATTGAAACTTATACAAGATAATGCATACCAATATAGCCATCAATAAATCGAATTGAACAGACTTGAGTAAGCAAACCACAATAGACACATGAGGAATAACCAGAATCACTGATTGCACTGATCCAACAGACTGTTCAGACTAATAGCAGAAGTGACATGACAAGACTTTCGCAAACATACCTTCAAAAGTGCATTTTCATTCCTCTGTTCAGAAAAAGCAACCACCTCTTTCTCTAGAGCCGATTTTTCATTCATTGATGATTCTAGTTGCCTTTGCAAAACAGCATTCTTGTTGAACTCATTGACCCTAGCAAGCTTAGCAGCTTCTAATTCAAGGCTTAGGGATTCAATGATCTTTTGAAGTTTTGAAATTTCCACTAACTTGGACTCATCATTTGACACCTGCATTTTTCCATTTTCTTCAAGTAAGATATTAATAGTATCTAATAGATTCTATTTGGACAGGTCAAGCAAAATATACTACAAAAATGGAAGAAAAAACAGCAAGAACTATTAACTACATAATCAAACAGATAGGAACCTGCACAAGAAAAAGATGAAAAGAATTAATCATATCATGATTCAAAGAAGAAAATAAGAACAAAAACAAACATCACCAATACAATTGCACGTGCAAGACTAAATATAGAACCAATTGCTTTAACATTTCATGTTAAATGACATTAACCACAGGTTCTGTACAGTCATATAGGACAGTGGAACCTAGGAGTTGATAAGTAAAGAGTAAACACTCATGCAACAAATAACTACAGCCAAGAAATTAAACACCAACCCTGAAAATGATTCCAATGGCACACAAACACTCGGGATAGAAGCCGTACCCGTAATTTCTTTTCCAAGTGCAATCGCCAAGTGAGATCTTCCAACTGCTTCTCAAGTTTACTCTTTGCCAGACGCAATGCACCAGCCTCATTAGCCTCCTGTACAGAAGAATATTTCAGAAGAGTGGAAATGCTATAAATAAGAAAGAAGATTGACCTTAGAAATTATAAACTTGTTTCCTCAATATTTTGATCATATTCCTACTTGCTAACTTATGCTCCGGCACATCGCAATTGGTAAAGTTTATCAAGTGAAGATTAATATCTTTTCTTAGTCCAAGACGTGCACTCATGAAGATATTTTCAGTTAAAATTAAATCACAGGAAGAGGTTCAATAACTAATTGTGTGTTCTAAAGTCAATCAGCATTGGGTCTCCTGAGCATAAAAACTGGTTTCCTACTTATCAACATGGCCTAGAGAATCATCATAACAGAATTTACTTTTTCTTCACTTTCAGTAATAGTTTTCATGTTTTTTTTGTCCACATTTAAGTGATAGATCAACAAAGGGATTGGAAGCCAGATCTTAGGCAGTGCTTAGTGCTTTCTTAAGAATCAATCATCCTCTTTCCTTCACTCTTTTTCCACAATAATAAATATGAGAAGAAGACACAGAAACCCTAGGTCATGAATAGCTTATTACATCAATGCAAGCTTTGCTAAAATTTCCATAACCTGTTTAAGCCTCCTAAACTCTCTTTTTGCCATCTTTTGCCTCCAAAGACTTTGTATAGCAATAATGTTTGATTGGCGATGATGGAAAGCAGAGCGGACCTTACGCATCCTCCAATGAGCCTGCGATGAGAAAGCAGTTGGAAAGCAATTAGGTTCCATGATAATCTCACATTTGTTCAATCAAAACACTAGTGCTACCATATAGTCCAATATAATCAATTACCAACAAACAATAAGACAACAAACTGGATCATGAACAACATCTCCAGGACTAAACAAGAACGCATGTTAGAACATAGCTGTATGTCACAGAAAGGTCAATTATTTTGATTTAAAATTTCATTTCCAACTGCAAGCTTCATTGGCAAAGGCAGGCAAACAAATCAAAGATAGCCTTGTTCAGATGCCATAGTTATATCTCTAAGCAACCCAAGCATAGCATGCTTTGAATATGACGTGAACAAACGTGGAAACTTAATCAACAATTCATGTCACCTAATCCAGTCAAGTTTATGTCACTAGCAGCAGTTGCAAGCTCAACAAGTGAAAGTACCGAAAAAGGGTAGGTCAGCAACAGAAGGGAGGCAGCAAGGAAGAGTTTCGTCTTATGTTCTACGAAAGTAATGAATTATAAAACTTTCTCTTTCAGGATATATCACTGTAGGCATAGTATAATAGACACCGGCAAGTAGAGGTGCACTGGCAATAACATATGGCAGATTAAAATAAAAAGAAAGCTGTGAAGCCCCTTGTTCAGGACAAGCTATCCACTGGCCACACACCTGAACCACATCAAATGTGGAACATAAATCTCTGATGTCCAAAAATTGCTGACGAAGATTAAAACCCTCTTAACAATGTCTTTCACTTGTTACACTCTAAATTTCAGTAGTAATCACTTCAAGAGTTCCTAAAACATCATGTAGTAATTGGTACCTCATTCCTAATCAACCACAAAAACTCGCACTATATCAATTACTATCAGCAGCAAGCCTGACAGTTCTAGGTTCAGGACAATTAAAATTAATTGTGAAGATCCCAGTACCAGAATCAGAAAACAGGTGTAAACAAGCTGCCAACAGGCATATGGCCTCTTTTACATCCATATTTCCTTTACTCCTTGTTTCCCTTTTTTCGAATTACCAGTAGTTCTATAAGTGCTTCATAATTCAAAATGGATGGCAGTGGTACATACCAATAAGCACAATGAACATGATACAGCAGACCCCATTTATCTAAACAACTATACCAAAAGAATGTGGGAAGCTGTAGAGTGAACCTGTATCAGTGTAGCAGCTCTATATTCCCTCCTGTATGTGAACTTCTGTCGAGCAGAGAAACCACGTATGCTAGATTGAAGAAGTAAAATTGAACAATAAAGTTTCTCATAGGAGTGCCTAAGAATCCATCGTCGGGCATATTTCTGTATTAAAATTGCAGCTTTTTCCATTTTTATTGATGTAAAGAGATTTCGAGCAAGATAACCTGCAAATGAAAATGCTATTATCAAAACCAAGAATAACTTTCAAAAAAAAAAATACGCCAATATGCTACAGCATCATAAAAAGAAATAGTGGAAACAATTTGAATAATAAGATACTCAATCTAGATTGCTGACATAGGCCACCCAAATAAATGCTAATCAAGACAACTTCCACTTTCCAATCAAATCAAGTCAATGTAATTCTTATATGAAATTAGCTGTAAAGACTCCAAAATGTAACTGAAAAAAGACAAACCTAGTTGTTTTACAGTGAAAACTGACTAAATCTCAAGCACTATGTGATTGTGCACCCAACACATAAACCACAACCCAAATTTTGATGCTGATCATGACCGAAAATCATTCCATTCAGAACCCATTTTAGAAGCAAAAATATATCATTTCAGCATGTAAATATCATTGACAGAAACAAAAACTTAATGTGCAAATGGAATTATAATGCAAGACAATTGTAGCATAGATAAGAAAGGCTGCCTTTGGTTTCAGCCAAATAAGGACCAGACCTCTGCAGCATGCTTGTAAAGAAATTGCAGCAGCCTGGTATGAGAGGAAGTCCCTGCGAGCAAAAAAGGTCCGTAGTCGACCCTGAATAAGCTTTGCAGCAGAATCCAGGACCTCCGAACGACGTGAGTCTAAAACACCAATCTGCCCCGCACGGAGGAAAACTTTGGTCTTTCCTAACTGAGTAAAACAAAAAGGGCCAAAACGTGTATTAAATGCAAGAACAAGTTGAAACTTCAAGTCAGAGCATCAGAAAACAATTCAACCAGTAACCAACAAACAAATTTAAGAATTTATTCTTCAAATAAAAGAATAAATTCTATTAGATAAAAAAAAAATCAAAAATAGGAGAGATCAAGGACCTTCAAAAGCAAACCTGAAAGTTCCCAAGATTTAATCTCTGCAGTATTTTCTGGGTCATACTTTGATCATCATAACTGTAAGCAGAGAGAAAATAGGGCATACATGAAATCCAATAAAATCTTGCAGCAAGGAAAGAAGAGATCATAGCGCTAGAGCAGGACATATCAAATCCAATAGAAGTATGTGAAAGGCCAACACATGATCATTAGAACAAGACAAATTCATGATACTTATTCTCGCATATGCAGCTAAGAAGCAAAAATGAGAATGGTAAACCTGGTGATCAATACAGGAAAAGTTATTGGACTCATGATTGATACTTCTCCCATATTGGTATCAACATTCCAATGGGAAATGAAACAACTTTCAAGAAGTTGATAATAATAGATTATAATATGCATATCTTATTTTTCATTTCAAAGAAATTATTCAGAATAAAATAAATACACAGTTCTCTGGCCATACAGATGGGGACAAAGAAAGCCACGTCATATGATGAGCCTCAGAATAAATGTAGGTTATTTGCAATTGACTGTAGTAGAGGGATCTCATTCCACAAAATCTAACTGAATGTTTAAATACTTTTGTTACACAAACTTAGGGACTTGTAGAACACCAAAAGCAAATAAAACACCAGTTCATCTGAGAAGATTGTTATAAAAAATATTAGATGCCTGAATTTGTCCCACTCCGACATAGACCATAAAATAGCGGAAGTGGAACTAGATTAATCAAATTTTCACCCAACGAAACTCTTAGCAAGCTCGCATTAAACATGAAAGTCAATTTATCACTGCCCATTTTCTCTGGCACCTGAGCAGCTAAAACAGATATCACCTAAATATCAATGATTACTTAAAAAGGAAACAGTTTATACCAGAGTTACTCAACCAAAGTTTTAAGGAAATTGATATAACTGAACAGACAATAGTTTATCAGGAGAAATACAATACGCTTTGCATACCGATCAAGAATTTAATAAAGCCCAAAAATGAAACACATAAAATAAAGATATAAAGGGCTAATTAATCACATTACTATTTTAATAAAAGTTCATAAATATTTGTTAAACAAAATTGTGGCTCTTAACTACATTAAAGAAGCCTATTAACTCACCTTCCATCCATAATATCTAACGCGATAATACCAAATCGATCTAGAAACTCATGATAAGTCTTTCGAGTGGGATAACCTGCCAAACTAATCCGAACAGCTTCTAGAACACCCTGCAAAACATTACAATACCAAAAATATTAGAGTATTTGATTTTGTGGCTAAAGTCCTCCTAGCATGGCACTGAATAATCAGTATATTTCTTTCTTTCCTCAAATATTCTGGGGTAAAACAGAAATGGTCTCTATCAAGTTAGACTAAGAAAAGAAATTAAAATAAAATGGCAACATTCCTGACTTTCTGAAAGTATGTGGCTGATACTTAAAAAAAGCAAGTCAATTGACAACTAGGTGGTTTGGCAATAGCTTTAATAATTCCCTAAAGGAAGTTGTGTATAAATTGCAGCTAGGAGAAATCATGCTCTCCTAGATAACAGTAAACAGATCAACAGGACATGTATATGAAGCAGTAAAGGCAATGAATATTAACAAATGTATTACATGATCGACAACCAACCATTGCACACCTTATATCCTTTAAATTTAAAGTACAGTTACGAAATATTCAAAAACCCAAGACATGGGAAAAAAGGAAAGAGAAAGAAAGTAATAACGTAAACCAAACAACAGAAAATAAGAAAAAGGATTTAAAATGCTCCTCATAAACATAACATTTAAGAAATATCAAACTAAGAAAGCAATTGAGCAGTTCAGGTTGACTTCAATACTGACCCCACAGCGTAACTGGTGTAAGATGCTCTGAGTCTCAAACTTCTGGGGTCGATTTAGAGAGTTTGGCTTCACACAGCGAATATAATGAGGCTCGGTTGAGCTGAGAGTCTCCATAAGTGCTTGAAGTTGTTGCTACCAGAAGAAGGGAAAAAGAAAAGAGTAAGATAAGAATGCCAATATTTTGCTGTGGATGGGATACAGTGCCTGTAAAATGAGATTGAAACAAAAAGAGGAATTTAAGATCAACCAACTGGAAATGATAATTGGATAGACAGTGCCTAGAGATAGTGGGCAAGAAGAGTGTATGCAGACTGCAGCCCATTGTGCAGATGCTTTACCCAAGTCCAAGAAAAGCCTATTGTGTGCAAAGTATCTACTAGAAGAAAAAGAGCGGGAACGTTAAGGAATAATATTAGGTAGGTAGTATTGATTTTGTAGTAGCAGTTATTTCTGTGTGTAAGCTGGAATATAAGTTAGTATGTGAGGAAGTTTGGAGAGTCAGGAATGTACAGTTTGACAGGGAAGTTTCCCTGAGGACCCATGGCTCTGGTTGTTATGCCATGACTGTTTTATTTGCCTTTGCGTTTTGTGACTGAATAAAACTGCAAAACCAGCAAATCCTAATGGTGTTGTTGAGTTCAAGTTCCAGAGTTCTCTTTCAGCGGCCAACTACTGATAGCATTCCTTGCAAGAATTGATACTCCTTTTAACAAATCAACTACTTAGATACACAAGTTTTAATGTGCAGTAGCCCATTACAGGTGTAGAAGATATTTTTAGTCTCAAACAAATATGTTTCATACAGCCAATATCATTATCCAATAAGCTTTTTAAAGATTGTTAAAGCAGTTGTAAGCACAGTATGGAATCTATCATCTCTTAGCATACAAGAAAACTAGTAAAATATGGTAATTACACCGTCACTGAATACAAGAAGGCAGAAGCTATCAATTTGGCTATCAGGTCACAATATCATGATATACTCTACTAGACCTTCATCTAACAACATTTGCCATAACTTAATTAAAATCAAAACTACACCTAGATAACAATATAAGCCTTGTACCTTAAATCGAGAAGCCACAGAAGAAAACTTGTACGATGATCTCAATGACTCTTCTGGAAGTGAAGGAAAGAGGCCAGCAACAAAGGAGCATTTTGAAGAAGATAAAAGATTGCAGTGCTCAACCACAACATAGTCACGATTTTTATCTAGGAACGTTTCTGTCTGGTATGTGACCTGAGATATAATTTTTTTCCCACAGAGGGACAGAAGAGAATAAGGATTACAAGTAAATGAAGAAACTACATAAATACATAATCCGCTTTCAAGTTGCATCTATAATAACATGCCTTGCCAGCATAGTGTGACATGGTAAAATCGGTTTCAGAAAATTTAGCCTTTTCCAATCGCAGGTGGAACCGGAAATTCTGAAACAATTTGTTGGAAAATGTTTCATGTGTTGATTTTGGGAACATACTGCAAGAATAAGAAATTGAGATTAGGAAAAGTGACATAGAAGTTTCACACATAGTATGCACCAATTCACAGAGAAAAAGCTAATGCTGTACCAAGCTTCATCAAGAAGGGCAATTATCCCAATTGGCTTCTGCAAAAGCAGATAGAGAGACAGGAATGAAAACGGATAAAGACAGCACCACAAAGCTAAAATCGGTATGTTTGTATGTGTATGCAGCCGAAGAAATGGAAACAAGGCAACATGGAGAAAAGGAGGGATTATGGTGTTATAGTCATGTATATTTCCACAGAGAAAAAAATCTCTTTTCAAATGACCTTTCACTACATGCTTAATTAACGGGAGTTCTATTTGAAACAAAACCCAGAATCTCTTTTCCACTAAAATTTAGCCTTCTTTACTCCCCTGAATCCCTTTATCAAAGAAGTGCCGAACTTTCATTCTTTCAACCTTATTTATTTCCTAGCGACAATACATAGAAGAAGAAAAAAAGAAATTGAAAACAAAGATTAAAAAATAGTAATATTCTAACATATCAGTACCCTTTCCCTTAAAGGTTGAAAAGATAAAAGTATTGCAGTAAAAAACAAAGAAGCTCCAATGTCTCACACTTCCCAAACAATTGTTACCTTCTGAATGAAATTGACATAGCCATAGAGGAAGGACCAAGTCAGATTTAGAAATTTTAAGATACACATAATTTGATTCACATGAGATATTGCAAGAATAAAAGGTCCAACTCTATTGAAATTATCAGCCACAAAATCCAAAATCTAGTAATTGACCTACCACATGCCATTCAATTAATAAACTATGGAGCTTACCTTCTCAATAAGGTCCAAGACATCTTGGTTGTCAATAAATTCTATGTAACTCCAATTTATTTCTTCTTTGTGATATTCCTCCTGCTCCATCTTGAACACATGCTGGAAAAACTCAAGAAGTGAGTAAAAGAAAATGAAGAGCATAAGATAAATATGGCATACTGTAATTAACTGAAAAATAAATTACCATAAAATTCATTTCACACCTCATTAAAATGTTGTTGGAGCTTCTCATTTGCAAAATTGATGCAAAATTGTTCAAAACTGTATAACATAAATCAGCCAGAAATCAGAAATCAGAAGAAAAGGTGTCACAAATATGCCAACTACTCTTCGAAAACAATACAAAAGAGTGATTTTCAATAATAGAGCTCAAAATCTATCCCATGACTGACAAAAGTGTTGAAAACCCTTCGTAGACAATAAGAAATACATTAACAAACAAGACAAAATTATATAGCCTTTCCACCTGGTCCTATGAAAGAGACATCTTGTTGATGTTGAGATTAATAGGCATACCAACACAGCCACGTGATATGAAAGAAATAAAACAGGAAACTTAATACCCATGAACTTCTATTCCTTTTTTCACAGTGCTTTGTTCATATTCCAAGTGTACTCAGAATCTGATAATCCACTTCAGGTTCACGACAATTTTTACCGGCACTCGGTGAAAATAAAGCAAACTAATTAAGACATAAAACTATTTCAGCTCTTCTAAAAGATACATAGCTTCTTTTCTACAAAGAATTAAGGACTAATTAATACCCATGAACTTCTATTCCTTTTTTCACAGTGCTTTGTTCATATTCCAAGTGTACTCAGAATCTGATAATCC
>JAOXNR010000028.1:17388803-17401311 GCA_028571225.1 Parsonsia alboflavescens
ACTTCAGGTTCGCGATAATTTTTACCGGCACTCGGTGAAAATAAAGCAAACTAATTAAGACATGAAACTATTTCAGCTCTTCTAAAAGATGCATAGCTTCTTTTCTACAAAGAATTAAGGACTACTGCTTGTTAGGATTAAATGATTCCCTTCTTTACCCCTGAAATGGTAAACTAATTAGATGCAAAGACAGATCACCTGTTCTGTTTAAAACATTCAAATCCATATATGTCCAAAACTCCAATTTTTATCTTGGAATCATGATCTTGTCCAACAGATCTATTAATCTTTTCAACAAGCCTGCAAAATATACCAGGGGATCAGATCAATATCAAAGAATGCTGATTAAATAGAAGATGCAGTTTCCAAATAGTGCAAATGTCATCATCTGACCAATCAAATAAACGTGCATAAATAGTCTTCGCCAAAGCATCCCGACCAGCTGCAGCAGCATTGCAGTCAAGATATTTAACAATGATTCCTTCACGAGTCTGGATTGATCGTGTACAAAGAGTGGACAGTAAAAGATCCACATCACACCTATGGAATAAAGAATCCAACTCAACCACTTAACATACACCAAGCACTGTATTAGAACAACATAATAGTATAAATTAAAATTAAAACTCCAGTAGTAAACAGAATCACTGACATACACCAAGGGCAATAAAAGACAAAAGAATCAGGGGTCCTAATTCATTTCTTGGGGGGTAAAAAACTCCGTAAAGCTAGTGAAAAAAAAGCAAAAAAAGCTTTCAAAAATTTTGTTCTAAAAATTAATATAACTTTTTTCTTTCAAAGTCTATAAGTAACTGTGGTTTTGAAATCCATTCCAGGGTAGCTTTTCCAAAACAGCTTTTGTCAGTATTTTCAAAAGCAATTGAGAATAGCACAAAACAACTTTTGGGTTTTATTTATTAAGAAAAAACTGCTTAGCCTAATAAAATAGCCTTAATAGGCAAGGAGGCAAAAGAACTGAGTCTAAATATGACATGATATCCAGAGCCCCAATAAAAAAAAATAAAGCAACATGGAATAAAACACGTATGTATCACAAATTACTAATCAATCACACTTGACGCTAAAAAAGAATTCAGCAGAACATTTTAAAAGCTAAAATGGAGAAAATAAATCAACATTTTTCAAGAAAATTGCAGTATTTGCTCCAGATAATGCACATACATAAGCAGTTCTGCAGCCATCTGCAAATGGATGTTGGATTTCTGATCCTTTATGACAGATGAGTCATGCTCTTTTCCGGGAGAAAATTCTACATTTCCCAAATGTAAAATTGCAGCCAATGTTCGAAATATTGCCTCCTGATTAAAGAAACAAAAAAACAAAGTCATGAAAGACAGCTCAAAGATACGCCAGAACAAATACATCCATTAAGTCATTCAACTCCAATATGTTCTGATACCTGTTCATCAGAACTAATCCCAACAATATCCATTGCCCTTCTTGTTTTCATGTATTCCTCTGCATTGCTCACACCATCTAATTCATAAACCTTACTTTGATTCAAATAGTGAAAGTTTCTTGGATGGCCTAATTTGTATTTCTCTGCATCCTGCAAACAAAGAGTGAATATTTGACATCATCAGCAGAAGAAAAAATATCATTATAAATGATTAAAAAGTTTGCTTACACACTCAACCGGCCTGGAGAATATAAAAAAATCACCAAAATGGAGATATGAAGAATTATTACTCCCTCTATCCAGCAAAGAAAGACTCACTTCCCTTTTTCTTTTGTCCCAAATTATAGATACGTTTATTTTTATAGAGAGTAGTTAAGTTCTTAGTTTCCTTATACACACTGGATCATTATACCCAAGTACCAAAAAAAAAAAGATTTGCTTATCAAGGAATATTCAAACTTGAACCACCTTCTAATTGGATTTTTCTTTCCAAGAAAATTATTAGCTTGTTGGCATTAGTTAATGTGTTAGTTTCATAGGCAATTTATCAACCTAAATTGGTACTCATGAAGAGCATATAAGAGAAATACTACAAATAAATTATTGTTTTAACTATATTAACTAATATAGTTATTTTCTTAATCTATGTAAAAAGAGAATTGAGCATATCAATTTGGGACAGAGAAAGTAATATCCTGGGTTAGAATTTCTCCCTTGTCTCTATTCTATAAAACCCCATAAAAACATCAAAGATAATACATGCATGAAATTTTCCTAAAAGGAAAGAGGAGAAATCGCACAGGAAAGTAAGCAAGCCCATCATCAAATAGCTGTTCCAAAGGATGCAGGTTGGAGAGAAGGATTTGAGTTCAAGTAGGGTTTTAACATTTGAAACCCATAATTCATTAAGTTATATCATAATCTGAAGATTTGAAGAATCCAAAATAACAAATGGATATAGCTTAGAATTTGAAAATCATTGAAACAATTTGAAGAATAAGGTGCTGTAGACCAAAATCCACTCTACTGAATCGTGCACTTCAAAGAATCTTAGGAGCTTAAAAGTAAAACTATACTGATTTTTTAAAATTTCTCAAGAGTCAGAAATAGAATCTATTTCTGCATAAAATTATATCTCACATAAGAAATTTCTCACATATAAAACATACTGAGAAGAAAGCAAATGGACATGCTATTGGTAAAGAGGTATCGGAATCCCAACAGCAGGTTAACCATCTTCAAAGTCCTTGTTCAGATGGTACAATGGTACTATATTAGATGTTCTGCAACATCATATAATGATTTTTTAAAATTTCTGAGAGTTACAAATAGAATCTATTTCTGCATAAAATTGTATCTCACGTAAGAAATTTCTCACATATAAAACATACTGAGAAGAAAGCAAATGAACATGCTATTGGTAAGGAGGTATTGGGAACCCAACAGGAGGTTAACCATCTTCAAAGTCCTTGTTCAGATGGTACAATGGTACCATATTAGATGTTCTGCGATATCATAGCTCTGTTTTACCAATCATTTTCTCCTTTTCATTCTCCAACTCAAACTCCCTTTCCCTCTAAAACTTTCATCGACTTCAAGTTTAAAATTTCTATAAAATCTTACATGTGGGTCCCATGCATGTGCACTAAATACACCTTTTTAATACATTTAACTCAAATCATGTCTTTAAAAAATTCCTAAATAAAATTTTAACTATATCCAATATGTGGGCCCCAAGTAACATCAAATCAAACACTTAAACTATAAAACTCAAATCAAATGCTTCTCTATTTCACTATTTCTATTCACAAAACAAAAATAGATGTTCACTTTAAAACCCAATCCAAATACACAAGCAAGCATAAAATGAATGCTTATTCACTACAAAACCAAGAGACATGCATGTCAAATATGTATCAATGAAAATAGATGCAAAGGAAAAGGGCATACCAGTCCAGAGGCACACAGCTGATAGAAGCAGTGATAGTTCCTCTCGGGATCTGTTATTTGAACAACACGTGATCGCTCAAGAAGGTAAGTTCTAATTGCAGCACCTGATATTCTACCACTTGTATCAAACTGGATTTCAACAAATTTTCCAAAGCGACTGCAGTGAATGAGATCAAGGAACACTCGGCATTATTTTAATTAAATGAACCACTTGAAATGAAGAAGCAAGGTGATTGGACAGGAGAGAATTCATTTGGAAGTGGTTAGTTCTTCTACTTCAACACAAAAAACTGAATTTAAAAAGAAAGCACCTGCTAACTGAGAAAATCAATACATATGATGACCAAAACAGTAATAGATGTGATATGCCTTGTTCACTGTGGAGCTTTTAATATTTTGCACAATAAGGAAATGACATATCCACAAATTTAAATATATTTCAAATACCAAAAAGGTAAAAGTAAATGAATTCGTGGTTGATAGCTGGCAATATAACAATTAACTTTCATAACCCCCAAATTAAAGGTCAATAATCCTCATGGATTGAAGGCAAAAACAAATATTGACTTGACATGGAAAAATACATGCATTGATGATCCAGAGAAAGACAAAAGATAAGTAATATATTAACTTCATGATTTTACATTTTATTGATGAAAGAGAAGATATGTACGAGTTGCCACAGTTCAAGATAAGGGACATGACAAACCTTGAATTATCATTCCTAACAGTTCGTGCATTTCCAAATGCTTCCAGCAATGGGTTTGACTAGTCAAAAGACAAACATCAATATCAGAAAAGGTCCAAGTTTTGAATTGTCTAGTTCAAACAAAAGCATAAAGAAAGAAAATTCATTAATAAGATTCGGGTCCAAATGGACAAAATCCTCTTTTGTATTATCATTATTTTTATGGGGACTTTATTATCTAATTATCTTGGAGTGGCATACAAATAAACTCCTCTCACGCCACGTTTTCCCAAATTCATGACACCAACCCAAAACACACACTCACCTCAAGAACTTGCTGTTCAACTGTTCTGTCGTCACCTGCAGCACGACCACCAACATGTGTAAGATACTGCATAATAAGTTTTGTTGTCTCAGTCTTTCCAGCACCACTTTCACCGCTAACTAAAATAGACTGGCTTTTACCCTCCCTCATCATGGCTCTGATCACAAAGACTTGGTAAGAGAAACAACATTCAGGAGCAAACAGTTGATGCAAACTAATCCTAACTTACTAATTAAACTTGAACCTGTAAGACGCATCCGCAACAGCAAAAACATGAGGACTCAGTTCACCAAGAGGAGCCCCTTTATACATATCCATCATGTGCAGATTATATAAATGAGGAAGCTTTGTGAATGGATTGACAGCTATCAAGATGCTTCCCGTGTAAGTCTATTAAGGGCAGGAACAGGAATTAATCCAACATGTTGGGCAAAGTGTTTCAAAAAATGAACAGTTGCCAAATCCTCATACAAGGATCACTTCTAATTAAAAGCCAAAGAAAAATGTAAATACAAAGATCTGATTATTAAGGTCAGGTTGAAAGAGGCTACAATGTCGATATAAACTACAGGAGAAAGGTAAAAACAAGATAAGCTAGACCTAGCATAAGCAAATTTTACTTCAATAAATCAAAATTGATCAAAGACAAGGTAGCACTATTGTCACAAGCAAACTAAATAAAACATAATGGTATGGTGTGTCTACGAATTGGATCTGATTCAAAAAACTCAGGCATCAGAGTCAAATCCTTGTTTGTCTTTTAACAATACTATAAACTCCTTCTGTTGAAAATGGAGGTGTTATAATAGTCCAATAAAAGGAGCGGGATAAAATAAGTTAGCCTTGCAGGTGTACTCAGGGATCAGATTTATGTGTAAGAACCAAACTAGTCAATCATTCATATTATCTCTCCCCCATTGATCAACTACAAATACTATTAATGTGTCTAGTCTCTGAAAGTATCCAAATAAGTATTGGATCATTCACACAACCAATATCGAATCCCTCTTATCTTCCAACCTCTATCAACCCAAGAATTAGCAAGCAGATATACAAAGCCAATTTATTTGGAAATATGCCATGGCATATAAGACTACCAGATCGTAATTAGAAGGCCATCTGAATAATTGAGCTTCTAACAACTAGCATTATAGTGTACACCTGACATTCAGCACTAGTCCCTTGTCCTAGGCATTATAAGTTACACAATTTGCTCGTATACCAACTCCAACAGACAATACAAAGAGCTCTTCAACCAATAGCCTTGCCAATGAAATCTCAGAACTTCTTCAACATTCAAGATACCAGCCCTTGTGCCTGAAAGTGAAATCTATAGGGTTCCTTGTTCTGGGCACCCCAACCCAATTAAAAAAAGGTTGCATGCAAATAGGATATCAGGACCACTGGCATGGAGCTTGTTTTAGAGAACCATGTATTACCTTATCCTCTGAGGAAGTAGATATCCCAAGATAGCTTCCTTATCCAATTCAGAAACTTTCTATTTCTGTATATCAGGTGTTTACTTCATCCATTTCTCTCATGATAGAAAAACATACACTTGAGTTCAATTCTATACATCCAACCATGCATCTCAAACCAAAAGGGATAAACAAGAAATTCCAACTAAGAGATGCGAGCCAGACTTTTAACTCATCAACCAAGCCTGTTACATTTCATAACATCATCTAATGAATTAAAAGAATGATTCCAAATTCATGTTAATAAAAGTCATCACAATATTATGACAATGGTGACTTGGAACTGTGCTACTAGAGTTTTGCCAACAATAGATACTTGAACGTTTTCCTGAAAACCTATAAAGATATAATGATTAGATATGAACACACCAGAAATCCTTTTCCAGTGGAGTTGAGGGGGCATTGAATTTAATACTCTCAAATCACATGCAAATATCAGTAATTATACTGTTTCCCCACTTTCTTTATTCAGTGAAACAGTTATTCTCTAATTAAATACTTGTTAGGATGATCTACACATGCAATAAGCACATCAGATCACAGTATACCTAGTCTTGTGTCTTCAACTACAGCATTTAACATGTTAACCTTTTAAGTCCAGTTGAATCAATTTTGCTAGAACAACTTCAAACTCAGTCTTCATCAGCCTTCCTAAAGAATCTAGAACACTGTGAATCTAGAACCCCGTAAAAGGTTCTACATAACTGACTGGACCAAGAAAGAAATAAAGAAAGAAACTACAATTAGCATTCTAGAAGTAGTGGAAGACAAAATGCATGATGCAGGATCACCTTCTTTTCATTCTTATCAATCCAATCATTTCCATTTTCTTTTATATTTTATTGTCATTGGAAAAGAGGAAACAGTAGCATTACATACAGTTCATTTCAGTTTAACCAAAGTGGTCCCCTCTCATTCATAATTTAACCAGCAAAATGGTTACTTCAACATGCAACTTTCAGTCACATGTCTGTTGAAAAAGCCTACTTTTCACCATGTTCAAGGTGAAGTTTCTCAGAGTTTGCAATAACGAATAGTGGTATAATCATCACACAAGATTTCAGAACGAACAGAAAGCTTACATAAATCTCATTCAGTGCATATCTCCTCTGCAGATTATCGAGCACTCCAGGCTCATTCAAATACGTCAATTTGGTCATATCATCAACTCCTCCATGATCAGCTTCTTCATCTCTCGGACACAACTTCTCCGGCAACACCAATACCTACATAAAATTCAAATTTCCATCACCAAACAAAAATCACCCAAAACGAAAAATTCTAAAACAAATTAACATATTAAAACAAACAAAATTCAAAAACCGACAGTTCTATACAAACATTTTACCTTTTTACCATGTTGTGTGAGAACTTGAACCTGTTTACCGATAAATTCGCTCACTTCAGCAGCAACCCAAGCAGACTCCCTATCTTCCACCCAAACCTTAGAACCCTTCCTTAAAGTCATCTTCAATTTTTTTTTTTTTTCCCTTCTACTGACTAAAATCACCAAACATATTCAAAGAATTCAAAAAATTAAAACGGTGAAGTTATTTGAAATTTGAATAAACAAACCCTAGGGAGAGAAAATGTGTACGAAGAGGACAAAGGCTGGGGTGAGGATTTCAACTTCCCGCCCTTAACCTATAAAATTGCTGTGTGACGGTCCAAAAACAAAACACTACTGCTCCGTAAAGATGTCGTCTTGTGATGTATTTTTACGTACATGACACGTCCTCAGTATTTAATTACTTACTCAAGAATTTTAATAGGGCGGGGATGGCTTCGCCGTTAAGAATGCGGGTTTATGAGGCTTTCGAATGCGTGTAAATATAAATAAATAAACCAATTTGCTTTTTTGCTAATCACCTGCAAATAATACAAAAACTTCCTTTAAAAATATAAGGAGTTACTAATAGTCAAATTTTCAATTTTATTTTCATTTAATATTCCTTTTTTATTTATGGTTACTAAATTATAATTGTAAAATATATTTTAATCATAACATAGTTACTCTCAATAAAATGAGTCAAATAAAAAAATTATTAATAAAATTTTATTACAATAGAAAATAATTGTCAGTTTCACCACCAATTCCATGTGGACCTTTCTAAGTTATTTAAATTACAAACAAAATTATTTACTACCCTAACCTATTTAGAAGAGAGGAAAAAAAATACAAAAGGAAACTTACGAGGTTTTTACAAATATGAATAATAAGGTCACTTAAAATTGATCAACTCAATATTTCCATTAATGAATATTAGTCACTATGATACCTTGTTCGTTTTTTCAATTCATTTTACTCTATTCATTTCTTTTTACTATTCATTTTAACTAATCAATTCTATTTCAAAATAAATGTTACTCTACATCTTTCAATAAATATTTTTATTTTTCAACAAATATTTAATGAAAAATTTTCAATTATACCCTTATAATGACATTAAATTTTAAAATTAAATTCATATGAGCATTATTTATTACATGGATATTTTTATCCAAAAAAAATATATCAATTACTAAAAGGGAGAATAAAATGCATTGCATTTATTTTAGTATTAATTAATTTGTGATGGTACCTTGAAAATCGGAACACTGTGGGGTCCGTTACGAAACGGAGCATACTTTGGAGATAATTATGGGCCTTACCCTTGGGAGGTTGGTCCAAGATAGAAGTCATGGCCATATAGCCTCTTAAAGATTCCTATATAAGATGTGGTTTGGGCCTTAATATGGCTATCCACTTGTGGTCCATGACGAAAGAATGAATTAATGAGAGGTGAAGGTGTAACCTAACAACCCGGTCTAATGAACAAAAAAATGGGCTAGATATTTTGGTCCAATCCCATAATTGAATCAGAAATCCCTTAATTTAATAGAATGTAAATTGAAAGAACAAATGTTCTTAATATTATCTAAGAGCTAATAAGAGAAAAAGGTATCATTTTTTAACTAGTATGGCTACATAAAAGTTTTTTATTTTATATAAAACAGTGGCTAATAACTATTGTAATTTGTAAGTAATTGATAAGGGTATCTTTTGTAAACCATACTTTTCAGTCACCAAAATATTGTTAGGATATTATTTGGTAATTTATGTAGATAATTAATTGCTTTAAATCTTGGCTGATTTGATTGATTGAGTTTGATGAAGACAATTATGATCCAACGCATACTTTTTGTCAAAGGAGAGTTGGGTTCTATTATTTCTTTTGCATCATATTGTATGTTTTTATTTTTTTTTTTTTTATTAATAAAATTTTAAAAAGATATATATTAAAACCTCAAAAATTCTTTATCTAAATCGAGTAATATATATTATTTTATTGAATAATATAAAAAAAAATAATAAAATATCTGGAACCAAGATGTTGAGTTGAAACCACTAGTCAACATGTGTAGGTTTTGGATCTTCTACATTACTAATAATAAATATATACCTGATTTTAAATTATTTTTTACACATATTTTTATTAATAAAACTTAAAAGGATAAGATAACTTAAGAATACTTGGTCTCTATAAAGTAACATATACCATTTTGGGTAAAAGATCCAAAGGCAGCAAGAGTGTAGTGTGAGTTGTTAATATATTTTGTACCTTGAACTCATTAGAAATTAGTTAATCGGATCATCGAGATTAATTCGGCAAAAGCTAGGCTTGACCAATCTGTATTCAAATCATTTGTGTTATTCTTTTATTTTGAATTTAAATTTTCTATTATACATTTTTAAAGTCACTTTTCATAATATTAATAAAAATCTTATTTATAACATTTAATTATTATTTTCTTAAAATATTTTAATATTAAAATTTAAAAAGATAAATTAATTCATTGTTTAAAAACACACCTTAAATCTTGAACCGTACTGCATTGTCTTCATCCAGATTCCCAGTTTAAATATTGAACAGGGAAGAGGATATGGCCGAGTGGTCCTAACGCACAGATTTGCATGACACCCAATATTTTTGGCATTATTTTCTTCCCCCAAAAGTCCTTCCCAGTTTCCAGTACTAGCAGCAAAAATTCGGAAGTTTGCAGGCAATTATGCAGGTGGAGCAATGATTTCTCAGGTTTGGTCCACAAAATGAATTATTTACTGCGCACACAAAACTTGCAGTACGCAGAGATGATGAACCTAGGAGTGCGAGCCAAAAAATCTTCTGAGCAGATGGTCCCAAAATCGAACCGCTGAATCTCTGCTACCATAACTTGTACAATACTTTACTACTACTATACACAGGTAAAAGAGTTACTGCATACTTCTTCCTAGCCATTGAAGAAAAGGCCACCCTACATAACTATACCTGCTTCTACTAAGTACAATAATTGGTACTAATTGGTGAAAACATAACCCTTTTTTTTCTTTTTACAAAATTTTTAGCATCATGTGGATTATAGCTTGAATCCAACTTTAACTTGCCTGAGTGTTGTGGGATATTGGATCTCCAAATTTGAGGAAGAATTGAGCATCAGAGGTGCTCATGGATGGGCAGTTTACCAAGTGGGGTGTTTTGATATTTGCATATTCATCCATGTAGCAGGGTGCTTTGGCAGATGGAAGCAGCAATGGTTGGGTTGGCATCAAGAATTTTGGTGTCGTTGATGGGATTAGGCTTCCGAGAACTCGAGCAACTTCGTGCATGGTAGGCCGTTCTGATGGCTGTCTCTTGGTGCACAGAAGAGCTAGCTGAAAAACTTTCTTTACTTCTCCAAGATCCTTGCATGTGGCAGAAATTTCAGGATCAACAGTTTCCATTACAGCATTGTTTGCTGCCTTGGTCATAATCTGCCACGAAGGAGAAGAGATGATCAGTGAAAAATATTATAGCTATGATCTCTCTGCTGTTTTGCAGAGTGCAAAACTACAAATATTTTACTACCCTGAACATGGAAATAAAGGCTGAGTTGATGGAATTTGTAACTTACCAGGTAGTGAAGATTGGATTCATTATCAACTGCTTTCCTTCCAGTAAGCAACTCCAACAAAACAATGCCATAGCTATACACATCAGACTTCTCAGTAAGCCGGGAAGTGCGGGCATACTCTGGATCAATATAACCAATGGTACCCATTATGTAGGTAGAAGTATGGGATTTAGAGGGGCACAGAGACTTGGCTATTCCGAAATCAGTGAGATGAGCCTCAAAATTGATGTCGAGCAAAATGTTTGAAGACTTCACATCCCGGTGGATTATTCGTGGGCTACAATCATCGTGAAGATAAGCAAGCCCTTCAGCTGCACCTAGTGCAATACGAATACGAGTATCCCAATCTAACTTTTTCTTCTTATTAGGCCCTGCGAAAAAGCACCATTACGATGTCTAAGAAAACATTTTAAAGAAAGAAACTCTACAACCTATAGAAGATCATGTTCTTCATCAGATTCATGGTATGATGGAGTAGATTCCATGGTAAAATACAGATCAGAGACAGACTTACAGGCTTTGATTCAGAAATACTTACCATGAAGTAGATCAAAAAGGCTGCCATTTTCCATGTAGTCGTAAAAAAGCAGATTGCCTGATGGTGAAAGAGAGTATCCTTGAAGGCCAACAAGGTTGCGATGCTTGATGCTCCCAACTGTCTCAAGTTCTGTTTCAAATTCCTTCACACTGTGGGAATAATGAGAATACAATTTCTTGATAGCCACAGGCTTGCAGTTTTTCAGAACACATTTATAGACGGTACTTGATGCTCCACTTCCAATTATGTATTTCTCACTCAAGTTCTCAGTCATCCTCATAATGTCTTCGTATACATGAAGTGCCATGTTCATGTGAAGGATCACAAGTTTTGGAGCCGAGTAATGTACTGCCCATGATAAATGTCAAGGAAATAGAGTTTATTAGAACTGTCATGCCCCAAACTTCCACTGAAATGACTTTTAATGTAATGTCGAAGTATGTCAACAAGTTTGCCATCCCCTCGGCATTTTTAGGTTAAAGACATGACATTAAAGAGGTGGTTGTGATTTAGAAGAAGGTACCTGGTTTGTCCAGTGATCCATCCGAAAAGGACATTTGATTCTGGGGTCGACAAGCTGCCACTAAGATCATTAGCAGAATCACCAAAGCACCCAAGGCAATACCCAATATTGCTGCTTTAGAAATTGCAACTGCAGGTGAACCCAACAAAAAGGAAGATTAGATGAATTACCAACTTTGACATTTGCGGCAAGGCAAGTTATTCAACTTAATATCACAGCAGTTACTTCCAATAGAGAGAATGGTTTTGTCAACAACAAGAGAAAAAGGATAATCGTCATATGGTTGAACCTTATAAGTCAAGTCGAATATGAAATGCTAGAGGAAAATAGATCAACAGAAGCATCACAAAATTATGATAATCCCATGGGTGTTGAGAGTGATCAAAACAGAAGGCACTCTTTCCCAATCACATTTAGTTTTAAAATAAATCATACTATTTCCTAACCATAATTAGTGTATTCAACAAACACTAATCAAGGCATTGTCAACACGCTCTTTACCTCGCTCTGTTTGATGTGATGCATGGCAGCTATAGCTCAGCCAGTATCCGCAGATGCTGGGATTTCCTATGAAACTTTGGAACCAAACATCGTCAAGGATCCAACATGCAGCGAATATAGCGAGCGGATTGATCAAAAAATCAATCATAGTAT
>JAOXNR010000028.1:17401411-17412136 GCA_028571225.1 Parsonsia alboflavescens
CCCCCCCCCCCCCCCCCAGCAGCAATCAGAAGGTTCTTTGTCAACTAACCTATCAGGTGAAAATCTCGAGAAATTGTTCCCTGTAGGAATATCCCCATCTAAATTGTTGTACGACACATTACTGCAAGATGTAGAAAATCATTCCAGCTAGATAGAATGATACAGGGAGTTGAAAGCAAATGGGGTATAGTGCCATCAGGTATCGACTTACAGGACTGTTAGACTCAGGCAATTAGCAAGTGACATCACATCTCCAGATAAATTGTTGTTTACTACTTTCCTGCAACAATTTTATAGAGATAATTATATAAAGAAAAATAGGGATTATAAATGACTGAGCATCGAAACTGAAAAGAAATAAAGTGTTAAATCCAATAACACTAGAAAATAACTCACAGCAAGTAAATATTTTGAAGTTGGCCAAACTCTTGAGGTATTGCACCGGAGAGATGGTTATTTGAAAGATCACTGCAAGGCAAGGGAAAAGTTAATAATGTGAAAAATGCTCTAAAATTTGAAGTAGCTTCTCATCCGTAGTAATAATTCCTTACATCTCCATAATGCTTCTTAGGTTACCAAATTCAGTTGGTATAATTCCAGTTATATCATTGTTGCTCAAATTCCTAAAACAAATGTAAACAAGGTGAGGGGGGTGAGAGATGATTGTTGAATGAAGCTTTTAAATTGCTGCCAGAGATCACTTTCTCACAGTTTCAAAAGATGTTCCAGGTCACCAAGGGGAGCAGGTATAGAACCTGTGATTTGATTATTTGACAGATCCCTAGAAAATGATCCAAATTAGGCTCTGTCATAAAGAACATGATCAAAAGATGTAGATAAAGAAACAAAACATTCTCAGCACTTACAAAGTATCCAAATTACCAATACGAGAGAGTTCAATAGGAATAGGGCCTCTGATATAGTTGGAAGACAGGTTACTTCAAAAGTGAAGAGGTAAAATTAGTTCCTAGATATCTGATTCATAATGCAACTTAGAGGACAAAGAAATGTTAACAAAAAATATATTGTAAATAGAATTGAATGTTCTAATAATTCACTAGAATGATATTAAAATTGACATTCAGAGAAGAGTTTACTGAATAAGAAAGAAGATGATCTGCAGAACTCACAGGTATGTCATGCTTTCCAAATCTTGAAATGCAGACGGAATGGTCCCATTCAATTTGTTTCCATGCACATTACTGCCATCAAATAGTAGTTCAGTACTTACCCCACAAGAGTTAGAAGTTGTTGAACAAGTGATAAAATCAGATTCTTACAGGCTATTGAGATTAGTACAGGAGCTCAAGTTTTCAGGTATAGGTCCTATGAGTAGGTTGTTAGCAACATTTCTGCAATGAGTGAAGCATTTATAAATTTCTTTGTACAGTTCAACATGCCATAAAACCAAAAGAACACTATCAGGAAACAAGATGTACAGGTCAAACAAGTCTGTAAGTTTTCCAAGTTCTGATGGAATATGCCCACTGAGTTGATTGTCATTTAATTCCCTGAAGAACAGAAAAGGACCATACAGACAAAACAATTAGATCTCAAATGCCACAAATAACTGATCATAATACCAGCTTTACCCTATAAAATAAAGTCCTGCCTAGACTTTTAGATAGTGCATCCAGAACTAGTTAGATTTAACAAATTAAAATTTGATAAGTGTACAACATCCTTACAAATAATGAAGTTTTGTCATATTTCCAAGTTCTGCAGGGATGGAACCAGTAAGCTTGTTCCCATGGAGGTATCTACATGACAAGACATAACTGAACAATTCACTTTGCATTCTTTGAACTTGACAGGCCTTTTAAGACACAACACAATACAATATACACAAGCACAAAATTGGACATTGATTAGCATTTGAGAAGACCATGCCTTTTGAACTAAAATTGAGCACTGAGCTTTCCAATCAAATATGTCAAAAGAGTAGCATATAGAATGTTCAGTGGGTCTTGAACAGATACCAGTTTATAAGGCATAAATATCCACAGAAAAAAGAACTTAAATACTCACAATTTCTCAGTGTAAGTTAAATTTCCGAGAATTGGAGGTATTGATCCACTCAAATTATTGCAGCTTAAATCTCTGAATAGAAAGTAAAGAGACATCGATGAGGGTACATCTATCAAAATTAGAAATATTTCTTCAAAGAAATTTTGAATAGAGACAGGAAACGAAAATCCTTACAATACTGCAAGTGCCTGCATCAAGCCAATAACTGGCGGGATTGGCCCTGATAGCTTATTACCTTGCAAAGATCTAGCATATGCAGGGCAGTCAGCAAACATAGACAGTTGATCTAACTTAGCACACCAAAACGGAATCAAAGGAACGAAAGATAAGGACTACTCACAATGTAGCTACTTGCAAGAACCCAATATTGAACGGAATCTCACCAGTCAAATCATTATATGACAAATCCCTAGCATTAAAAGAATATATCAGTTTGAGTCATCTAAATGTATTTACAATTGATAATTTTTAAAATTTGAGACATGATACATACAGAACCTGGAAGGCAGTGCAGTTACCAATGTTCTGTGGAATAGAACCAGTCAAACTGTTGTTCCGCACATCACTGGCCATGTTAAAAATAAACAACTTGAGAACAGACAGTTTGACAGAAAGAGGCTAAGGTTACTATGGTTAGGTTATCAGCAACTTACAAGTACCATAACCCTGTAAGCTGACACATATCTGGGGAAAGTGTACCAACCAAATTGTTCCCTCGCAAACCGCTGAGTAGCAAGTGCAATTAGTTCTTTGACAGCATCAAATCACAAGAAGTATTTCTCTAATTCTATCACATCTAGACATCGATGTGATCATAGACACATAATGTGTCATTATGGATGATAATTGATATACTCACAGATACTGCAGGACTTCATTCCAATATATAAGCCTTGGTATTTCCCCACTCAGCTTGTTTTGTGCCAGGTCCCTGGAAGTGTCAAGCATATTAATTCATTTATCTTCCAAAAGGAACCAAAGACCTCATCTGTGAATGGATGCAACTGAAAAGAGATGTGAAAGCAAAGACAGGAACTTACAGAGATTTCAAGTTTGGAATCTGAGACAATGTTGAGGGAATGGGACCAATCAACTGGTTATTCTTCAGAGCCCTGGAGCACATACATGAGGAAGATTAGTTTTACTAAAAGCCCAAAATTTAGCCTTCCAATTCCTTTTGCATTTCTGTTCCTCTCGCCCTGGGGAAGGGGTTTTCTCTTAGAGTACATAATCAACCTTTGAAATACACAAGGCAAGAAAGCTCTATGATCACAAATTCACCATATGGACTTACAGCAATTCCAATTTTTTCAGCTTTGAAATGGAAAAGGGGATGTCTCCATCCAACTCATTGAAAGAAAAATCCCTGAACAATGACAACAAGAAGTCACCAAGCAAGTCATGTTACCATCACGTCCTCAGATGACAAACACTCTTCATATCAGATTTAGAAGATAGTTTTAGCAAGAGTCATCAACATTGTAGCAACAAGGCTTAATCTTTTCTCTGTTTTCATCTTTCCTTAAGTTAAATACTTGTCCAAACTTACAAACATTTCAAAGCAGAGCAGTCTCCAATCTCATCTGGGATCTGTCCCGAGAGGCGATTTCCCCTTAGATCACTGTTGACATAATGCAGAAGCCAAATCAATTCTTCCAAAAGCTACAATTAAATCAATGCACCTTGCAAAAGAAACGCATCATTCCATCAAAGAATACACATTTTCAAGATCAATGACTTTACATTGAAGTCAGACTTTTGAGTTGCCCTACTGCCGGTGAAATTTCGCCCTCAAGATTCAAACCTGAGATATTGCTAACCAATTTGGAAAAGCACAAGAAAAATCAGCCGGGAGAAGAAACGGCAAATTATTAACCCACCGCAGAAATCCAAAATTAGGTATCCTAAAACATATGTCATTTTTGCCAGCATATCAAAACCAGGCAAATTATGCTAACAGAGACACCATGAGAGGATATAAGAACAAAACAAGACGGTAGAAAGAAGGTAACTCACAGTGCTATGACATTGAAGGTGACATTATCACATGTTACTCCTCTCCAAGCACAGTAATCCGAGGATGGTGAGCCTGTCCAGTCATACAACACATTATCCACGTCCCTAAATGACTTCTTTATCTCCAGCAAAGCAACCCCTTTAAAATATTAGAACAAGAATGGCAAAAACAATTCAAATTTGAGGCAGTATGGGGGTAGAAAACACGTGAATTGAAAGCCATTAAGTAAAAAATGCAGCGTCGATACAACCCATTTATAATAAGGTCAAAAGCATTTGTTAAAAAAGGAATATAGAGGAAGTGAAGCTTCTTTATACTGTTAAAAATTAACAGAAGCGAATAAAATATTTGTTATATCATTACCAGATTAAATAAACAATAGAATTGGGAAGACACAGAGGCAGCAAAATCTCAAAAAAAAAAAAAAAAAAAAAAAACCACAATAAGCTAATGGAATTAAACACCCACTTACCATCGTCTGAACTCACAGAACCGAAGCTCAAGAAAACTAGGAGGAAGGCCGTGAGAAGGAAAACTTGAAAAAAATGGCGATTCGAACTCCTTTGGATAAACCCAAATGATAATGCCATATTTTCCCACTCTAAAAAGCCCACAATTCTGTGTAGAACAACCATGACCTATAACATCAAGTCAAAATCTTAAAGACGAAAGCATATGAGGGAGTACAAAAGCTGTGTCGTAGTTGAAGCAGCAGTTGTGGTAATTGAAACCAAAGTGTTGATTCACCGACATTGATGATCAAAGAAAAAGAAAGAAGCAAAGGAAAGAGAATAATTACTAAGGATTGTGAAAAAATGTGAATGTGAATATGTGTAAGAGAGAGAGCTCAGCTCAGGGTTGTTCCATCACATCGTTTCTGTTCTGGCAGAGTCCTCTCTATTACACAGTGGCCACATTCACACAGAGAGAGGGATAGGGATAAACAGAAAGAGAAAGAGAAAGACCAAGCATTATTTCCTCATATATATACATACAAATGCAATGTGTATGTATAATACTACTAGTACTACCACCACAGAAGAGAGAGAGAGAGAAGAAGGATGGGAAAGAATTATTTGAGGGTGAGAAGATAAAGTTAAAAGACCTTCTGCCAAGACTCTGCAACAAGGTCTGCAACAATTACAGGTACAGCCCCTCTCTTTCTTTCTTTCTCTCTCACTCGCTATTAACACTTTCTTTTCAATTTAGTAGCCCACATAGCACAGCTAGCCCCCTTTATCATTAGTACACTTATTTGTGTGTGAAATTTTATATAGAATCCATTGATATCTGTGAGCAAAAATTAAAGTTTTACTGGGGTAAGAGGGGAAAGGTCCTGGGGCTTGTCTGAAACTCTCTGGCTCTCACACAGAGAAGAGAGAGAGAGAGAGAAACTTTCTGGGGTATGAGTCCATCATAAGTCGCTCTCTTGGCAGAGATGAAGAGCTGAAGAGAGTAACATATATATCTTTACTTGGGTTGACGATGACTTCTTCTGCACTGGATTTTACTCCTCCCTTAGCTAAGCCATGATTCTACTTCTAACAATTACTGCTACTCTACCCTACTAACAGGCCATCCTTCAATTGCATGGAATAATTTTACAGTAATTGCACAGTAGTAGTTTTTTTTCTACATAGCTAAAGATAGGAAGCTCGAACAATTACTGCTACACACCATTTTCTTTGTCTATTGTACTGTGTCAGTTTCACTCCCATCATTTTCTGTTTTTATATCAATTTCTTGTTTTGGGTTGATTATAATTTATAGCACCAAACCCCAACCCCGTTTCAGGAAAACTAAAATTTTCACTTCCTGCTAACAATAATTAATACACTTTCTATTCAAAATTAAACGTCCCTAATTCTGTTTCAAAATCTTGTCTTTTAATTTTACTAACTCAATTTGGAACATTCATTTCTAAAAGAATAATAAAAGAATGAAGTGAAAATTTCAACTAATAAAGAAAGATTTAACACAATTAACAGTAAAATTTTGCATTTCACTGCAATCAAATGAGACATACAGATCTAAACTAAATTCCCTTATTTCTATTTCCTTTTTGCTAAGTTGGTGTTGGTTGGTTCAAAGATGATTTCAATATGACTTTGAAACTACTGTTGGATAATATTCCCTTTTGTCCTAACGATCACATCATGTAATGCCATGCATGGGAAATATTTATTTTTCCCTTTAGCATATTCAGTTGTTGCTTTGATTTGAAGTAGAAGTATTGCAGGGCAGTCATCAAGGGCAAGGCAAGAGGACATAATAAACAGTAGAATGGATGACAATACATAGTTATTAGTCTAGCAGACTCACAAAGCACAGATTGGAATCAGAACAATTTCTATTTCTTCCATATTAACACTACAACATCCATGTGAAGGCTTCAAAATATATAAATATATAAATATATATATATATATACATGTATTCAAAATGTATTTTCCTTGTTCAATTTGAAGTACAACTTTAATAATGGGCAATACTTACATTTATAGACTACGGGCATTTAAAATAAGTCTATCCTTTAATCATTACATATGACAAATTGATCCTTGCACATTGCAGATTGAGACGAGACAATATCAACTTATCTTAAACTTATTATTAAATTACTTTTCTAGGTGAAAATCTTCTCTTATAACTAATTAAAAAAGAAGTAGGTCCTTGGAAATAATGAAGCCATGAATGGCAACAAATGCCACCAAAAGCTAAGGACGTTCAGTAATCTCTCTTCTTTTCAATGATAATTATATCCTAAAGTACAATGTATTACCTGCAGGAAGTTGGACCATTAAGGATAAAATTTGAAATCCACTCATTCTCTCAGAAGAAATAATCAGTCATGTGCAACTCTTTGATTTTTAGCATATTACATTAAAAATCCATGCTCACATTGTCAGAACTAATGATTTTGTACTCTCATCTTAAAATATGTAGTAACCAGAACAAATGTTAATGGTGTTAGGTTTCAAAGCTGGACTGACATTATATTATTGCATCCCTTTTAAAAGAGGGGGAAAAAAGAAGTTATGATTACTTAAATTTCCACATTATTACATTTCGATAAATTTTAGTTCGATATTGACAAAAGTGATATTAATTCCCTTTTCAAAGTTATCCCCAATTATATATAAAAAAAATTCGTACAAAAATTGACTTTTAAAAAAAAGAACTTATAAAATATTGTTTTAAAGAATTAAATAATTGTAAGTACATTGACAATCTCTGTTATAAGATGTAAGATTAAAAAAATAAATTCTCTAAAAAGAAAAAAATTTTAAGATTGAAGAGACGAAGGTAGGCCCACGGGATCAGGAAATGTGGTCCACAACAGGCCCAATTGTACTTTTTAACCTGCCGTCAATGAAAGTTACCTAAGAGGCTTTTCTTACCTCGGGAAGGTCATTTTTTTTGCAACGTCAGACGGCCCACCCACAACCGGGTCTGACAAAAGCCTGCCTGCATTATAGCCTCAAATCCCTGATGCACACCCTATTTAACGGGTCCATTAACACCGTTAATATCTCTGTCAATTTCATGTATCTGCTACTAACTATTTAATTCCACATCATATTAGTATTATTATCAAAATAAAATTATGTTTCTAAATATTCCATAGAATGTTACAATTATTTTTCTCTTGAAAAATAAAAAAATAAAAAAAATTAATGGCTAAGATATAAGAATGACCTCAAAGTAGACAATAGTACTAGGATTTAAAGAATGTTAGGAGAAGGAAACAGAGGAATTTTTATTTTTCAAACGTAATGCTTTTAACTGTCTATCAAGACATTCTTTGTTTTTTGACTTTTTGGGTTTTGATAGGTTTAAGATTTGATAGTTTTTTGGTTAGTATAAATAATGTGAATTTTTTAGAATAGTAGTGATTCTAACTTATATGGTAGATGTCAAATTAAGGGGTTTGTTGAATGTTCCCTTTGTTTAGACAATGCTTCCCCATGGGAAACATATTTCTTTTCAAATAGTGTTTAGGCCATGTGCCAAACAAGTCTTTTGGCTACTCTTTTTGATAAGCAGTTTTTGATATAATTCGAGGGTCTTGAATATTCTATTATATATTTATGTCATTTATTTTTATCTTAATAAAATATTATTAAAAATATTGTACGTAGTTTTTAATTATTAAAAATATTGTACGTAGTTTTTAATTATTTATAAAAAAAAAAAAACGGAAAAACATTTCCCTACAATCTAAAATGTTTTGAAGTCACGGTAAATTCGTGGTTTGGTGTAGAGGAAAAAAAAGAAGTTAAAGTATCGCATTCAAATCTATAGATCAAATTTCAAGTCTTGTCCGACACATTACTATTAACTATACACTTCAAAAGCAAATTAAAATTACTTTCGATGAAATATCATACATCAAAATCTCTAACAAAAAACTAATAGAGAAGAGAGAAGATTAAAACAAGAAGAACTAACACATTCTCAATCTCGACCCCAGACACAAGCAATCAAGAGGTCCAAATGATTTCCATACATATAATCTAAAAGTGGAAGATCAATTCGAGCCTTCTAATTATTCTCAATTATCAATTTTTAAAAAGAAATAAACGATAAAGGTGAATGAAATAAACACATTATAATGGTTGATTCCCAACCCTAGGAGTCCCTATCGTCTCCTCCCACCCTTTCCTTTTTTGGCACTTATAAAGAGTCGATCTTTTAACTTCTCACACTTAACTGATAACAAAGGTGAGATTAGTTCACTTCATCTTTTAACCATTGAGCCATGATCTGAACAAAATAAACACATTATACAACACATATGAAACCATGAAAGAGCCAACTAAACAAGTTCACTATGCAAGAAGTGTTGTGGACATACTTCTACCCATACAGATGAGCAATGAGAGGGGAAGGAAACACAGACAACTTAGTCATTATGTCAACCAAAATTTTTATCATAAAAAATAACTTTCTTATGTATCAATTTAAACATGTTGTTTTAAATAAATAGTGTAACAAATACTTTTTTTATCTGAAATTGAATGTTTCGTTTTCTATTTTGAGTTATCCATAATTGAATATTTCATTTCCTAATTTAGTTAATTTTTTTTATTGGAAAAATGTGACATTGCAATGTTAAAATCAAGTAAGTCATACATTTTCCTTATGATTCGTATGAGTCAAATTTGGATGTTTAATTTCGAATGAACGGAGTAGCATTTTAGTGAGTTAAATATGTACTCAAACTCTGCTTTACTTATTATAATAAATCCCTTTTTCCTTTGAAATTATGAAGTTTCTAGTTTTTAATTTTTACATATTTTTTCCGTCATTAAATATAAGTCATTTTAACTAACTTTTTTCCCACTAATTATAAATTATTATTGTTAGTTAATTAACTTTTTGGAGGTATCTTTTCTACATTACCTCTTTAATGATATACTCATGAAATGTAAGGATGATTGGAGGACATATTAGAAATAAATAAATTATCTTAATTTTTACAAAATGACAGCTAGTATCTTATATTTAGTGATAGAGGGAGTTTCAAACATCATTATTTATAAGTCATTTGGATTAACTTTCTTTGTTACTAAATATAAATCATCATTGTTAGTTTATTAAGTATTTTATTATATTACCCCCATCTTTTTCTTTTTTCTAATTATTGTTGTTAGTTTGAGTAAAATAATAAATAGAGATTTTTTTTTTTAAATATGACGTTAATTTTTATAAAATAACGGCCTGACTTGATAGACAGAGTCCATACTTATATGATCTAGAATATCTAAATGGATAAAGGAATGTGGAGAAAAAAAAAGGGGGGGAAAGAAGGGAACGAAATGCATAAAAATAATGGAACGACATGAAAATATCCACCGGCCTCTGTATACGTGTTTAAATTTGCGAAAGGGACGAACAAGACAAACATGTCACGCGTTTTAGAAGCATAATTTTACCAAGGCAGAAATCTTATTGTGGAAGTCTCCATTGATAAACAAAAATAGAATGGTTCGGGATATTCTATTGAGTGGAGCGATGAATATTGAATATGAAAGATCCTAAGTTTCAATTTCATTAACACTTTCCTGGATCGATCTCTATGTGCATTCAAGGGTTTTTGCTGTGGGTTAAAAAAAAAAAAAAGTACAAAACTAATGGTTGGAATATGTTCACATATTTCCTATAAGAATATTTTGGTAGTTTTTTAAACTTTATAACTTCCTAGATTATTCTTTAACATCTTCCTATAGTTATTTTCATTAGTTGGAGGGTAGACTTTGTTGGGATAGAAATCCATCATGTGTTGCACATATTTAGAAACTCACCAAAGAACACCATAAAGACTCAAACATTGTGCAAATGAAACTATTAAATGAGAAATGTGGATGGAAGCTCATAGCAAACGGGTGGTTCATTTAGTAAAAATTCATTATTTATAATTGAAATATCGTAATATCAAAAGTTGAAATCAATAATCCATTTAAAGAAAGATTTATCTTCTAATGATATCCATTGTATCAAACGAAAGAAAAGCGATTTAGACACTTGGAGGGAAAAAAAAAAAACCTTTTAAATATCTTTATTTTTCATATCGTACAAAAGAAATGATATAAAGATCTTTACTCTATTTTTATATAAAATATCATTGATTATGTGAAAAGGTGATACGAAATAATATTGGAAAGATAATAATATAA
>JAOXNR010000028.1:17412236-17431193 GCA_028571225.1 Parsonsia alboflavescens
AAAAAATATCAACCGCCCATGAGGAGTAACCTGTGGAGAGTGATCGCCCGTGGACCCATGACTGGTTCTGCACTAATATACGTCACGAATGGGGTCCAAAATCACATGCAAAGCGTTTTGCATGGACATACACCCAACGACACTTGCTCCCACTCACGTGTCCATTCAATGACACTGTTTAAGGTTTGCGTAACGTCCGCCCATCCATTTTATCCCTATCCAAATAATAAAATCCACGTACGGCACCAATTCGTGTATATATAAATATATATACGGATTTATTAAGGCGCGTTTTGGAGCTTGTCTTAATGCGCTCTCTAACTGTTATCGTAACGAAATTCTGGCTATAGTGCTCATGCAGCCAACTAAGCAGAGCAAGAATTATATTATGATAACGGTTGAAGCATTAAGGTGCGCTTCGAAATGTGCTTTAGTGAATTCGAATGAATATATATATATAAAATAATTTTTTTTCTTTATTCAGGGGGATAACCCTTCATATTCCACAACAATCATCCCTTTAAAATTGGACAATAAATGCCAAATTTAAATTAGTAAATTTGTCCGAACATGAAAGAAGAGTCTCACTTTCCCACTTTTTCACTTTATTTACATGTAATTGGGCTCGACTTTTAAATGGTTAGTTATCTTTAATTATTAATTAGAATATACACATATATATATATATATTAACCCCTAAACCACATTTTTGGATGTGTTGAACTCTTCAATTAAGTAATATATGAGAATTGGGGACCGTCAAATAGTTAGTCCCTTGAATATAGCAAGAGTATAATTATAGGTTTTGGGCTAATAAATTGAATATAGCAAGAAAAAATAATAAAGTTTATAGTTAAGACAAGTAATAAGTGATTCGATAATATTTAGATAAGGTCATAAGTTCAATTCTCTTATAAAATGTAGGGTTTAGAAAAAGGTTCAGAACTAATCCGTCATCAAGTAAGAGTTGAACAATGTCATGTTGTTGAGGCATCAGAAGCATGAGAGGAGAGTTTAGTACTCCATGGTGTAAAGCCTGAGGGCTTGATGCTCTCACGAGAATAGCCAATAAATATGTGTATAAAAAAATATTGATCATATGAAAATACATAGTATCGTTTTGTATGATAATTTTTCATATCTATTACTCTCACTTTATCATTCTTGATAAGTAATATAAGTCATTATTATTATTAATTTATTAGAATTATTGTATAATTCAATTCCGAGACTTTATTTTTTCTAAAGTTTTGATTCTTAATTTTTTTTTTTTTTTGGCCTTTGTTATCCTAAAAGTTAACTTCAAAATCAGATGACTTTTTTTAAGAATCCGATCAAAAGGATCTAAATATAAAACTATAAATTATTTATGGATGATAAAAAATTTAAGGATCAAAATTTTCAAAAGAATAAAGTTTGAGAACTGAATTTTACAATAACTTCAATTTATTATCACTCATTTTATTAGATTTTTACCATTTTACTCCTATTATCTCTTTTTTTTAGTATCTTATAAATTTGATCAAAATCATAATAAGAACATTTTTAGAGATTTTTTAAAAAAATGACAATTAATAACTTATAAATAGTGATGGAAAAAATAATATATATATATATATATATTAGTACTATAAAAAAAAACAACGTTTTATTTTTATATTTAATAATTAAAAACTTGATCCCTTCAATATATTTTTACCTTCGTAAAGTCCGACAGTGGTGCCTTGCTGTACAGCTAGGAGAGCTGGACTGTTTCAATTATTAGCAATAATTATGACTCATTCCAATGAATACCTCTATTTCACAAATTTGGAAACTTTCGTAACTCGTTCAACGAAAGTTATTGATCTCGTTTCCTCACAAAATAGTAAAAAAGAAAAAAAGTTTTAAAAGGGGGAAACAAAAAGAAACAATATTTTACAACTCTCACTCACTCAATCACTACTCGATAGATACAAGAAAAAAGAAAAAAAGAAATCATTTAAAAAGAAGAGAGGGGAAACCGTACAGAATCTTCCAACAAACCTAATCAATCAACTGCAGGATTCTGCAAAATTAATTTTTTTTTAAAAAACCATTTCTTTATTGTTAAATTTTTACCCAATAACAAAAGTTTAATCTATTGAAAAGGAATTAAATTTATACACTTGACATGTCTCCTCATCGAATGTAAATTTTCACTAATAGGCACAACATATGGACATAAATAGGAATTGAATTCAAGACCTTTCATTTTGATACCATATTAAATTTTTATCTATTACAAAAGTTTAAACTGTTAGAGAGTGATTAAATTATAGATGCTTATCATTTTTGTTTGCGGACTTTTAGTACTGTTCTTGGATTTTGTCGCCTACCTAGAGGTGATGGACAATGAAAAAGGAATTGTGGAGTAGGTCATGGCCATCCTTTATAATATGGGTAGAGCATAACCTTCGGAAAAAAAATAATGCAACTGCAAAAAGAGAGACCCTACCTTGTACCGTTACTTTAAAGATTTACATTATCTACAATATTGTGCTTTTATGAGATGACATTGACAGGAATATCTAGAGTATCAATTAGACAGGAATTATGGAAAAGACAACAATCTTATTCGAATGTCTAATGTCTGAACCCACCTTTATAAAATTCAAACTTGAACCGAGGTCAATGCACCTAACTCTACACCTTTTGATGCCTTAATTATGTTTAGCATGATTACCATATCTTTAGAGATATAATAACATGATGCAAAACTCCAAGTTCCAGTGCAAGGCAAGTCGTGAGTTAGACCCTTCTCTTTTGTCATTAAGACAATTTAGTTAACAATTTCCTCTAACTACATTAATAACAAAAGATAAGATGACAATTCATAGTACTCAACAATTTCTTTTAAAAATTTTTTTTTTTAATAACATCAATAGTAAGTCAGGAACGGATTAGTATATCTTTTTATGTGACAATGTGACTAGGAAAAACCCTTCATAGTTTATATAAAAGTTTGGCTGCAAGGTAATAATTTCCCTACAGAAAATTGTTTTTATAATTGTGCCTTTTGTGGTGTGTAAAGAGAATCCGTAAATTACTTGTTCTTTTATTGCTATAGTTTTGTTGTTTCCTCCACTCTTTGGTGGCTGGTGTCTAACTCTGGGCTGATTACCCAGGTCCCAGGCTCAGGTCAAATGTGGTTTCATTTATCACCTTTTGAAGAAATCTAATAAAGCATTTTTTTCCCTTTAGCCATCACTAGTTTCTCTGCATGTGTTTCTGTCATGGCATGTTCCGAGATAATCTCTCAAAGAATACCAACATGATCTAAAGCTTTCATATAGTCAAATATCATAAGAAAACTTGGAAATGGATGCATTGGGTAAAGAAAGATTTAATGCAATCTTCTGATACAACAATACAAGATTGAGAAGAGAGATACCAAAGAAAGAGGTAACATCATGTTGACTAGTTTGTAGGCATGGTTGTCTTTTCCTTCCTCTGAAGTCCATGAAACTGCAGGAGGAGTGAGTTGCTCACAACAAAAATTGAGCTCAAAGCCATTAGTCCACCTACACAGAAGCGGTATAACTGATATTAATATCTTCTGTTGAGTGTCCACAATCAATAGGCATGGTGTTTTTTTATCTAGATGCATGTAATCTATGGACTATGGAGTAAGTTGCAAACAGTACAGGCAGGTTTAAATATTGATAGGTGACCAAATAAGGTCAGCCATTCCACAGGCGGGGGAGGGAACAGTTGAACAGAAAAGAAAGAGATTAAATGCCAACGTTGTCATTATAACACGGACCATGTAGATATGTCGTACCATGTCACTTTTGGGGGTATAGCACAATATAAGGAGCTTGGCATCTTTCATACTATCAATGAAATTGGAAAGCATCATGATAAACCAGCAAAAGAGGCTCACCTGAAAGAGATGGTGTCATAGCAAAATCAAATTGTGGAAGTAGTAAACCAGCTGCAATGGGCATTGCAACAACATTATATGCAACTGCCCAGGACAAATTTTGATGAACTTTTGCCATTGTTGCACATGCAAGATCAAGTGCTTCTACTAGCTGCCATAGGCATAAGATG
This sequence comes from Parsonsia alboflavescens, assembly GCA_028571225.1. Lineage (NCBI taxonomy): Eukaryota > Viridiplantae > Streptophyta > Magnoliopsida > Gentianales > Apocynaceae > Parsonsia > Parsonsia alboflavescens. The sequence continues at coordinate 17,416,311 of JAOXNR010000028.1, forward strand.
AGATTCTTCATTATGGAACAGATGGTAGATAGAAGTATAGAGCCTTTTCATTCTTAAATGTTAAAAATTTGAACACTATAAAAGCACCGCATAAAGAATGTCACCATCTTCTTAGCTGAGACAAGGATTTCGAAGTCTTTCAGTATTCTAGGTTCAGAATTGATGTTAATGTTAATTGAGGCAATATTTATCTGTTCACATCTAGAGGTGGGGTGGCATAAATTTATGAGTAGAATGATGCTAAATAGTTTAAGATCAATATGTCAGAAATTCCAGTTTAAACTTCATTTCCAGAAACAGGGGGAAAAAAAAGAGAATATTATGTCACTTGATCATTTCAGCTGCAGGAATCATGTTTTCAATATTGGTCACGGAGCCTGGAAGGACAATACTAGAGCAAGGCTTAACCAAAAGCACGAAGGGATATTTGTACATAACTCAATATAGGCAGATAATGTATACCTGTGAAAGTCGATTACCAAGAAGTATAATGGAAGCTGCATTTGATGCAGCATTTTCTTGTCCTTCAATTTGCAAAGCAATCCCAACATCAGCAAGAGCCAAAGAGGGTGCATCATTTATACCATCACCAACCTTCAGAGGTAACCAGTCAGAACGATACTGTCATTAGTCGTGTAATTATGTGGAATCCTTTTGAGTTTGGTGCTCTGGTAGTAGACACATGAGCACTAGAATACAAATATTGCGGCTAATGTGTAAATTACGTTCCTTTCTGACAACTTAGCCTTGTAGATATGGTGGCAGTTTAAAAGAAATATAAAGAGAGTATATGCGGGCCATTACTGACCACATAAGAAGGGTACATTTGAGTGTTAGATGACTAAATTACATTTCTTTAGACAACATGGTAAATCAATAACATCCAACATGATAGGTGCCAAAGACAGTTGCCAGTTCAGAACTTATCCTTTCAAAGAATGCATCAAAGAATATGGTTATCTTTTCTTATTGATCAATGAGTCACAAAGAACAAATAGAAGCCTCTTTAAAACCTTCATCTAGACAATTTGTACTATAAAAGCAAGGATCAATGTCTTGAAAAGCACATGGTGATACACAAGACATCAATCACAAGAAGTTGCCATCCTTTATTGGCGAAGTTCATCAAAGAATATTTCCTATTTATAAGTGACATAATACGAAACAAAATAACAATATCTAAACAAAGGAAAATTACCATTGCAACATGGTGTCCAGAAGCTTGAAGACTTGAAATGATTCCAGATTTCTGCTGTGGAGCCAAGGATGAATAAATGAATTCCTTTTCCACGCCAACTGTCTTGGCTACAGTTGCAACTGCCTCTTCCCTGTCTCCTGATAGTAGGACTGTTATAATTCCCCTCTCCTTTAGCCTATCAATTTGTCAAACAGATTATGTAGGTCAAAGAAGTAAACCACAACCTTAATGTAAGCCAAGAAAGCCGAGGCAAATATAACAGAACTCATATCATGACTAAAGTTGTAATGAGAAACTTTAATGAAATCTGTACATGAAAATCAACAACACATGAGTAGGAGATTAAAATATTCTTAAACCCTTATTCAACCACAACATTGCAAGGCTTCAAAAGAATGACAGTCTGCATCTCAGAAAGAATCATATTAACCATGCTTTCATACACTGTTATCATACCTTACAAGGATCACAATTCAACTCCAAACTAAAGTGTAATCCCCCGTAAAATTGAAATAAAAAAAAAACTTCAACGAAGGATCTTCCCAATGAGATGATTACCTGGAAATTGTAGATTCAGCATCATAACGCAAGTTATCAGATATTGCAATAGCACCAATAATGCCCTCTCCTTCCTGACCAACATAAACAACTGTTGTGGAATGAACCGATGAAGTACTATTTTGTGATGATTGATACATCACAGATTCCTCCAGAATCTTTAGATCAGACAGATTTGCTTTCTGCTGGAAACGTTCTTGAACCCAGTTCAATGTGCCTACTGCAACTAGAAGCCCATCTACTTCTGCTAAGGTCCCAAAACCTGGTTCAACAATTTGTCCACGAGTGACGGGGATATCTAATCCCAAAGATTCTGACTTCCTCAAAATTGCATTTGCAATAGGATGAGATGCTGTTTTCTCTACTGCAGCAGCAATCCGAAGGATTTCTGGCTCTCCATGACCCAGAGAAGAAACACCAGATACAGATGGTTGTCCTTCAGTTAGAGTACCTGTCTGAAAGTTAAGAAAACAAAACCATGGTCAAAGATTTTACTTGTATGTGTCAAAAACTTATTTGTTTCTTTTCATTTCAGTATCTTCCTCATAACAAAATTATACTCCAAAAAAAGGGCATCTTATTAAAATGAATAAACAAATAAATACATCCTAGACAAGGTAATAAGCACCAACTTTGTCTAACGTGACATAGTTGATCTCAGCCAGGCGCTCCAATACATCTCCTCCTCTAATAAGAAGGCCCTGTCTTGCACCTGCTCAGTTATAGAATATATGTATCAATATATAGCTGCTAGAATTGGTATACTGGAAGATCTGCTAGTAAAAAAGTCAGGCAAAATTCAAACGTTTTATAACATAAAAAAAGATATTAAATGGACATAAGTTACACCATGGGCAACATGCATGCATAAAGGAATCACAACTGACACTCAACATAGCCTTTGGAAAGCCTAAATACTATGTTTTGTTTTTTTTTTTTTTGCAGTCAAGTTACACACTCTCAACCTCAATGTAGACAGTAATAGACTACGAAGAAATCTTATTGTAACTCTTGAATTACAAACAATTAATTGCCTGAAACAATAAATTCCATAGTAATTATCATGCTCCATAAATATATCTTGTGGCTGATTTTGGAACTTGTTTTCTTTTTATTTATTATTTCTTTACTTTTGTGTGGAGAAAATATATAAAACAAAAGTCTGGTATGGTACCAAGTGAGGTGCCAACTAAAATTGCTGTAGGTGTGGCAAGGCCAAGAGCACATGGGCAGGATACAACCTAAAAGAATAAACACAAAACAAGTAATGTTAGCTAATTCACATCGGACTTCTCTAATGAACAGAAAGACTACAAATTGTAAAGAATTCTAAAAAATGAACACGATTTTCAGTAATTAGGTACTCAAGAACATAAGTTGAACAAGCAGAGGGAATGTGTAAACCAGGGAACGAGAGTTTGTATGTCACTCATAATACTAAAATAACAAACCTCAAGATTTATTTGCTGCCAACAGCAACAAAAATGATAAAAGAGCAAAACATAACCCAAAGATCTCTAAATTCAAAAGGCAACACATGACTCACCAGGACATCTATGGCAAGCTTCAAACTTAGAAGTAGTGGATTTCCTTCTGGGCCAGCAATATCATTCAATAACACATCAGGGAAAGCTTGTGTGCCAAAATAGAACCTTTAGGCAAGCAAACATCAGCAGGCAAGAAATTATCAGTGCGCAATTCAATATCAGATTAATCTTTGTCTTTCTTTAAAAGATGTCATGATTATTGTATACTCTGCAGAGCATAAGTAATGCAGAAGTAAATATTTGAAGTAGCAGCAGCATAGAGGAAGCATGAGCTTAGACTAGATTAACAAGATGTGTACTAGGTTTCAACAATGTGGAATCGATAATGGTCACATTTTGCTTAGAAAAGGCAAGCAGAATGATTAGGGAGGGAGGGAACAAATGGCCTGAGTTTTTGAACATCGCAAGGTCAGACGTGAATATCAAAAGGGTATTCAACCACATTGAATCCGGTAACTTCATACTAGCAGCCTGATATCAAGATAGTAAAGATGTATCACTCACCAAAAGGCGAATGTTGCAGCAGATAAAGTCATTACAGTGTACACAAATGGCCCAGCAATGGTATCAGCAAGCCTTTGGATAGGTGCTTCACGGCCTTGTGCATCTTCAACCTTAAGGAACAAAGATATTACTTCTTGTCAGGAAGTTAAGGACATCAGGTCATATGACAGTAATAAGCCTCAAACGGATCAAGCCTCAGAGGACCAAACACAATGATTAGTAGAAATTGTTTGTAGAGGGCTTGACATCCAAATATATTTATCACTCTTTGTCCACATTCTTAGCCTCCTATACAAGGAAATTATAGCTTGGCCTTCACAACTTAATAGGAGAAACACCAGTTGCATGTCCAATATACTTTAGGCAGACAACCGTCCAAAGCAATAAAATAATTAAAACAACACAAAAAAAAGCAATCGGGATGTTCATAGAGATTATTATGCACCAAATTGCTCAACTTTCAAGATGTAATCTCATAGGGAATGAATTCATTGTCAATGAGCAGCAGTGACAGCCGAACTTATACATTGAACATGTAACTATTATCACAAATTTTGGTAAATTACTTACCATATTAACAATCTTGGATATTGTTGAATTGGAGCCACTAGTAGAGGCCTCTATTCTTAATGGACCATTCTGAATCAGAGTAAGAAAAGAATTTCAATCAACTAATAAAGTCACACATGCAAGGATGGATAGCAACATTATGTGGCTATAAATACATAAAGAGTAGCTTTCTTCCAGTGCAGAGAAATAGCACTCTTTTGATAGTGATGAAAGGATACACTCTAATGCTAAACAGAGGCATATAGCTCCTAATAAGGATCAAATGTAGCATGTCCATAACATGTCTCAGAAAAAGAAGTAACATCATCAGGTCTACCAAAGATGGACCAAGAATATCTTCCAGATCTTATCCATTTCAAGAATCTGAAGACTCAAGCTTCATGTCACAAATATGCTGACAGATGTGATTGAAAATGAATCAATTATCAGATCATGGTTTCTTGTAAGGTAGAAATGAAAACAGTTCCTTGAAATGATCAGAACATGTATGTTAAACACTGCTGTGCAGCAATGTAGTGTTGAATTTCCATCCTTAAAGAGTATCATACCCAGTTTATAGTTCCGGAAGAGACTGGACAACCTTTTTCCTTGAAGACAGGAAGAGATTCACCAGTGAGCATGGACTCATCCACAACACTTCGACCAGCAAGTACTGTTCCCTGTGCACAGAATTTGGTTAGTGCATCAGCATCCAACTGCATCATGTAAATCCTAAAGGCAGCAACTACGAACTCAAAAGACCAATTTTAAATATGATCAAACATATATATGGAGAGAGAGAAAAACAAAAAAAAGAAGAAGTAGAAGAGAGCGAGAGAGATTACTATAGATCACTTACATCTACAGGAATTATTTCCCCAGGCAAAACCAATATTGAATCAGCCACTTGAATATCATCAGTGGGAACTTCAATGCACATTGCATCAGAGCATACTATGCTATCATCAGCAAAATCATTTCCAGAGGGTCCAATCATGAGTCGTGCCTTGGTGGATATAAGTGACTGCAGACAGAAACCATGAAAAACCAGAAAAGAGGTTTACTATTTAAAACACAAAAAAGTAAAATTTAAGAACTAATTGTAGAGACTGCCTTTTACGATTGAATTTCCTACAAGTTTACACAGGAAAATGTTAAGCGTAAAGGTTGACATCTCTTAGGAGCAATCACTAATATTAAAAATGTAATAACACTTCTTTAATTACTATCAATGATGTATGGGCATATCATTGACATATCATGTATGTGCAAATTGTTTACTGCCATATATTACTATCAATGATGGTTAAACCTGCACCTAAGCCTCTCTACAGTAGATCTCATATGCTTCTGCTTCCGAATTTAAGGACAATGTAAATAAAGGAATGAACTTATAATTCTTATCCTTCTGTTAACAGGTTCTGGCAGCATCAATATATAGCCATCAATTGCATTTCCTACTCTCCAATCTCATGGAATTGCAGAATCCCTTTTGCCGCACTAATCAGACTGGGATTATTTTACCACTTATAAATTTCACTAGAACCACAAGCAATAACATGATGATCTCTCTTTTTTTCTCCCCTCTTTTCCTTTCTACATAGACAAATCTATAAGGTCCATAGCACACTGCACAAGCATACAAGTCTCTCTCACACTCAAAAAAGATATATCAAAACCAATCTCATGTTACCTGGAGAACTCTGCTAAAAGTTAGCAAAAGAATAGTTCTACATATATAAAGGCTAAAACCTAAGAATTGATGCATGGATATGTATAGTAATATGTTTATGAGGAAATTCACATGTTACAGTTACCAGCATCAAAATTTCAACAACACTTTATTATTAAGTCCGTTTTAATTCACTGGATAATATTCCAGATGAGGAAATTCACATGGCACAGTTACCAGCATCAAAATTTCAACAACACTTTATTATTAAGTCTGTTTTAATTCACTGGATAATATTCCAGATGGAAACATATAAAACTTTTAATTTTTATGCACATAGACTATATAGACTTATAGGTTAAAAGTTGTGGGCTCTTAGTCAATGAGAGAAAAGAAACACTAGGACTCAACAAAGAATTATTAGCAAACAATAACTTACAAGCAGCTCATTCAAGTCACTGGATGCCCTAATCCTTGCCCTCTCTTCTAGTGAACGTCCCAGCAGAACAAAACCAAGAAGCATGACCTGCACGCTAAAATCACAATATTGTTTGGAAAAATATCAAGCAGAAAAAAAAAAAAGAACAAATAGATCGAAGAGAAAAATTAATGTGAACTAGAAGGTTAATTAATATGCATGTTGTTAAGGATTAAATTCAACCCCTCTACAAAAGTTTACACTTTCAGAGCAAGTGATAATTTAATGCATTAAAAGAGTGGAGGTAGTTTTATTGACAAATTTGTTGCATTTAGACCATGTGGTGGAATTTATTGAGAACTTAATTTCGGCATAGAGATAAGGGAGCCTGTTGAGAGGTTAAAAAATTCAACCCCTTCTCTACCAACTTAACCTTTTAGAATTGGTGAAAATATAACATATAGTTGTGTGTGTGTTTGAGCACGTATATTTGTATATATTAGACTGGAAAACCAGAAGACAAAATTCAATAGCCGATTGAAAAGGAAATGATGTTTAAGATTATTTTTAAACAATAAAACCTTCAGCGTGACATAGTTGCTGCAAAAGTAATCTTTGCAGTAAAAAGAGGGAATCTTTGAGCCCCAGTTTGTAGTCACTCAAACAGCAGGTAAAACAAAAAATAGCCAACAAAAGTTTCTATCAGCACACATAGACAAAGGAAGTCTTAGAACTAGAAGCCTCATATTTAGAGGATACAAAAGGGAATGAAGGAAAAGAAAAATGTTTAGAGGCCATCCTTCTAACCATTGCATTTAGTGCAATGACCACAAAAATCAGATTTCAACTGAAAAGGTGAACAACTCTTATTGATAAAATAAGGAACGAGGAAAGAAAAACATACCGGTTCATCAAAAAATGATGCATCCCATTCTAGTGCAGGGTTGAGGAGGGATACCTACAAACAGTACAAGAGAAAATAAATGGTTGAAAAAATTATTTAGCATAAAATACTTTTTTTTTTTTTTTTTCCAGTCAAATCTGAATCACTATTTCCTTACCACACTAATGGCAAATGCTGCAACAGATCCAAAGCCCACAAGAGAATTCATATTTGGTGATCCCTTTCTAAATGCATTTAAACCATCAAAAAGCAAGTCTGAAACATTATTCAGTGATCACTTGCGTTAATTAATTTTATTTTGGAAATAGTGATAACAACCAATTATCCGCCCTAATTAAACTAATAGAAAGAAGTAGACAGCAACGAAATCACTTTAAAATTGAAAACTAAGTCATCTTATTCATGAAGTGAAAGTCTACGAACAAGTAGCAGCTTAACCGCTCACAAGACATGTTACGAAAGAACAACCACATAGTATGCAAGTATCAAGAAAATTAGTCCTCCAATCAAATCATCTAATAAATTGGAGTAAGAAAGACTAGTAGGGTAATGGTGAAAACAAAATGCTTATTAAATTCCTTACAAATGTACCTTTTGAAACAACCTTCAACCGTTCAACTCTAAAAGTGATCAGTAGTACATGCTAATTACCAATTAGTAGATCAAATTGTATCTCAAAATAGAAAGTTAGTGGTATCAATATGTGATGAATTGACTGCTAATGGAAGAAGGTGAATCCTAACACCTTCTATCCTCAACAAATAAAAATATCTCGAGATAAACTAAAATAAAAGGCTTATAAGTCAACAAGCATTTGTTTATCAACCAAACCAAGTAATCCTCATTGCTTCATCTGCCCATATAACAAATTGAAGCACTCAAGCACTTTTTGAGTTTTCACTATACATTTCCATTAACTAAACATATTCCCTAATCTTCCTTACTTCATTAGCACATAATCTGCAAGCACCCCCCTCCCTCTCCAGCGGGTCCAACCTTTTTAGAGAGGAGAAAGTGGAGGAACGTCCAAAACCATTAACCAAAGAGGCAAGGGATATCAAAGCTATAGAATAAATGAAGATTATTAACAACAAACCTATAATAAAGAACTTAAGCAAACTAAGAACACATGGAGCTTATATAGTTGTACAGCAATCTGAATAATAAATTGCAGTGTATGACTATACGAATTTCCCTATTTCATATTCAAGTATGGGATGGTGGGTATCCCTAATAGAAAGGTATTGACACTTCAATATCCAATCAAGAATTTCCCCCCTTTTTTTTATCTATAAAAAGAAATAGAATTTAATCCCATCAATTATGCTTCAAAGGAACACATATCTATATTTTCTAAAACGTTTATAATTAATATCTGGAAGTTTTTCCAGGTTAACAGCTGGCATTGGGACATGAGTCATAAACCATACCGACAGAAATTGTGATGTGGAAAAATACGTAGCGAAATTCAGCCAGAAGACAGAGGAACATAAAAATGTTTGAACTAAATTTTATCGCGGAAATGCAGAGATATTAAAATCTTAAAGCAAGATTTGTAAAGGAAAATGTAATGAGATCAACAGATAGATGTTGCCGCTAACCTCGTCCAGGTCCGAATAAAGCCCCCAGGGCAATACCACCTTTCAGATATGGATTGTGCAACACTTCAAAAATCGACCCTGCCGCAACATTTTAAGTAAAGAACCAGAATTTCATAAGTGCGATTAAGAACAAATACAAAAACTTGGCATGGGACACCTTCACGATTAACAATGCAGAAACTAAACTTGAAATGTCAGTACGAATTTGGTTTACCATGAGTAACATGAATCCCAAGGGAGTGCAAAATATGCGAAGCATGAGCTCCACAGCACAGAGCCACCAGAGTCCAGGCAAACGCCACTCGATTTCTAGACTCAACGAGCAACGCATCCTTCTTTTCCACCGTTTCCTTCCACTTCTTCACCTTCTCCTGAATTCCTAAACCGGACGCTCTAATCTTCGACGGAAACCCACATTCCGTCAATTTCTTGGCGAAGTCCTCAGCTTCTACTTCCGCAGTCTCCTTCAATTTGATTGCCGCCCTTTCAGTCAACATATTGACCACAACAGAGTCAACACGTTCATCAGACGACAAAATCGACTTAACACGAGAAACGCAACCTCCGCACATCATCCCCGTCACGTCGAGGAGAACAGTAGTATCTCTATCTCCCTGCTGCTGCTGAAAGCTCTCCGTCGCTGGAGATTTGAGCTCAACCGCTTTGGCGAACAATGTCGAGGTAAAATTACGTCTTCCGGATACATAAGAAAGATGCTCAAAGATAAATCCATAGCTCTGGCGGCGCTTGTAGAGTGAAACAGGGAAGCTGCGGTGGTGGAGATTGGAAGGAAGCGCCGGAGAGAAGAAGAGATGAGCGGTTGACGTTATCATTGTGAGTTGAGAGAGAAATGACATAGATGTTGGATTGGTGGCAGGTATGGATTCAGTTTATCTATTTATATTTTGAAAAGAGGAAAAAGGAGTCATCGTTGAATAATCGACCCCTCCATATAAAAAAATTTTAAGACACGTGTGATCTGTGCAGGAGAAATTTCATACTGAGACCCAGCCCACAAGAAGAAATGAATATAAAATGTGATTGAAATTGAATGGGAAATGGATAATACTAAAATATATGCATTTAACCATTACTTAAATACTCATAAAATAACGTATTTTTTCTCGTAAGATAATTATAATATTATTCATTTAAAACAAGTTTTTTCCTCTTTAACTTTGCATTAAATTACATCCCTAAATTATCTTTTCTCATTTTTAAAAATTATAATGTATAATATAGTTGATTGTATTGAAAAATGTTGAAAAGAAATTTGACAAAGAAAGGATAAAATAGGAAATTCAAGATAAATAAATAATTCAATAATATTTTTTTATCTTGAATTATGTAAACGATAATCATTTTAAAACAATATCCCCTTCCTTAAAAGATATTCTTTTTTAAACTGATAAAGTATATAAGTGAGTATATTTTTTTGGAATAAAAAGACAATAATGGCAAAATAATGGTGTTACAGTGGTTCTTTGTGAGAGGGATTCATTTGGGAATAATGGTGTCACGGGTTGTTGGGAATCATAAATTGTGGTTTACAATTGGGATAAAAATACAGGAATGGTTGTTGATTATTTAATTATAATGGATTTTGCTACCTATTTTACCCTTGATTATGTGAAGATTTAATACAGGTCTTTCTTTAGTTAAATAACAATTGAAAAGTTTTATGTTATGGGTAGGATGTATAGAAATCATTGGGACCAAAATAGAAAAATAAAAAATACATTCATAATCATTTAAAAGATAACATAGCTATTAAGAATTAAGTTAATAAAATGACCAAAAAATAATGTTAATATATGGACATTAAAATAAAGATTCATCTAACATAAAATCAAAATAGGTTTGTCTTTGATACTCATACTATAAATCTTTTAAATACTTCCTCCGTCCATAGTTGAATTGAATGTCCCTTTATTTTCATTTTAAATTATTTAGAAATGAATATATCATTTCTTAAACAAGCATTTTTTATTTTTAAAGAAATTGATGTTGAAAAGGTTTAAAATGACATAAGTTTTTTTTTAAAAAATAAAATAAAATTGTGCAAGTCAAAATAACACATCAAATTCTGAACCGATTAAATATTATTTATTTATACAAGAGAAAAATATACACAATTCCTTTTAAGAATTCTCCAAAAAAGAAAAAAAAGAAAAAGAAAAAGAAAGAATATACTTACTAGGGAAGAATGGTATTTTTGATTTTTCAACAATTTATAAAATGATATATTCATCCATAAACTTTTATTTTGAAATTTTTGATCATTCAACATTTTTTATTTGTACAATCAATCCTTTTAACCAAAAATTAAGTTTTATGAGTTTTTTCTTTAAAAAAAAAGGGATATTTTTGTCAACCTATAATATAACTCACTTACACACCACCCAATTTTTACCCCCTTTTCTGTGTATTATTAGGATTGAGTTCTTTGAGGAATTTTTTTTTTGGATAAAAAAATTGGTAGGTTATTAGTGGATCAATGAATTGGTTACAAGTAGGTAAAGTGTATTATATTATGAGTGAGATAAAAAATTTATAAAACTCAATTTCCAATGAAAATGATGGATTGCATCAACATTTTTTTTTAAAAGCTCAACAACTCCAAAATAAAAGTTTATTATTAAAAATAATAATTTATAAATAATTGATGAATCAAAAATGATATTCTTCCTGCTTACGACTCATTTTCTGCAGTCTGGCTATAGTTTGGGGGCTTAAGTGAAATTTTGATATCTCCATTCCACTCAATCCTTTCCTACTTCCAACACATTGCCAAATCCAAATCATACTTTTGTTGGGGATTCCCTTATCTTCTTCTAGCCAAAAGAAACTCCCATGAATGCTTCTTCTCCTTCTTCTTCAAAGAATTCATCAAGAAAGGACACAATGCTGAACAAGGAGCAGAAATCTTTAGCAAAAAATTCTGCTTCAAACTGTCTAATAATGATGCCCCAATTTATTCAGTCACCATTTTTCAGACAGCCAACGAATTTGAAGCCAAATTTTCAGTTTCTAACAACAACAGCAACCCATGTTGTTGGTCAGCTCCAAAACTCCATTGTCTCCACTGCTGATAGATGTTTCAGTCGTTTGCAAATTTTGGCTTCTCAAAATCCACTTATAAGCAAACTGCTGTCTTTCTCTTCTCATCTTCAAAGTTTCACAGCTCAGGTACTTTCTTATCTCTTTTTTTCTGCATTATGTTGGTACATTTGCAAGAACTATTTGAGTGAAAGGAAAAAGATTTGCTTTTGGTTTTATATTGCTGGAGAGATTTCTCTGGGTTCTGATTATTTTTTGTTCTTTTGCATAAAAGTGCTGTAAATTCTTCAGTATTTATTTCGTTGCTTCAAAGAGTTAAAATGAATATCTGCTTCGGTGAGATATGAACTTCTAATCTTACTTGTCATTGAAGGATTTGCTACTGGTACTCTTGAAGACATAATATGGTCATGTGGTCGTGAGCTATTTTAGCCTATTTGTTAGGAAGTTTTATTGCATAAAATATTTCCTAGCATAGAATCTTTCCTAGTGTATGTCTCCTAATTAGAGTTGGAGTTGTAAGGTGTCCTATATATATGATAGGGTTGAGTATTGTAAAAGTACAGAAAAAATATTCATTGAATGAAAAGGAGACTCTTTTTCTCTACAGGTCAGAGTTATTTGGTACTTACAAGTTTGCTGGGAATTGATGAGGTTTCTTCTATGTGTAATATGTTCTATTCAGTGGGAGGTTTTCTGAGTATAGATAAATTCATCAGACCATAAGTGAAGGGCTGGAATCTTTGCTTTATACCGTGCAACATATTAGATGAAAAACTTGTCCTTTTATTTGCATTGGAAGAGTTTGAAAGTCTTAAGGACTAAAGGAGAAACATAATGTTGCCCATGACATAGATCCCGGTATAAAATTTTAGTTGTTCTGTATTTAAGCACAGTGCTTGAATCTTAATCTTGATTCCCAGTCAAGTATTTGTGTAATGTACATGATGTAGTTTTTCTTGAAGATCATACGAATTCATTACAGTTCTATTTCTCTAGCCACCTTGCATCAACTGAGAGACTTTCCTTGTTAAGCCAATAAATTTGTGTACTTTATTTAAATCTATCCACAGGTTCCTTGCAGAAGAAATGGAACTTTGGATAACAGGCTCAGTCATAATTTTGCTGCCATCTTACCGGGTGATTCAGTTGCTGGTGTTGTGGTTACCAATGGAATTTTGAACTTCTTGAACATCTATAATACACTTTTAATTGTAAGGCTGGTTTTGACATGGTTTCCTAATGCTCCACCAGCCATTGTTAGCCCACTCAGGTCTGTCTGGCAACCTCATTCTTTCTCCAATGCACTACCAATTTAACAAAATCGGTGGTAAAAAATTTATTCAGATATTAGCATGCCAAAAACAGCTGTTTGAATGATATAGTTCTTTGAATCAGACCACTTCTCGCTGGATGCCAACAATACAAGTCATTTGCTTTAACCTTGAGGGGGTTCTGGTGTTATCCCCTCCCCTGAATTATCCTCTGAAATCAAATTAGCCGCACTCTGCTAGAATGAAAAAGATTTGCGATTTGAGTTGTTTGTAGAATATCTTGCCATAACATTCCAAGAGTGGGATGGATTCTGACATCTGAAAAACATAATGTCACTAATTGATACTAGTGTAAGAGGTAATTGATTTCTTGCATACAACTAATCATGGAACACATATGAAAATAAAAAGAAAAAGGTAAAGTACAACTTGTTAATTTGATACTTGGGATCTGGTAGCATGTTCTTTTTGCTTGGGATTTTATTTACTTTGCTTTTAGAGTTATATTGATGAAATGCAAGTTTAGACTCTGAACTGATTCCAAAGTGCAAAATTTGGAAAATCTATGCCAACTTCTTCTGATCTTTAAGTTTTCCTTTGATGACATGATAAACCATTGATCATTTTTCCTCTCATTAATCATCCATTTTAGGAAACGCAGAGTCTTGACAAGTGTTCTATTGCTTTTCAGTACCATATGTGATCCATACTTGAATATATTTCGTGGGATTATTCCACCTCTGGGAGGAACTCTAGACTTCTCACCAATTCTGGCATTCCTTGTTCTAAATGCCTTCACCAGCACGGCTGCTGCGCTTCCTGCTGAACTTCCCAAAACTGGAGTGTCTGACTCTGAGAATCTTCCACATTTTACCACATCACAGAGAAAATGGATGAGAAGGGTTGCTAGTAACAAGTCAAAGAGCCAGTGTAGTGAAAATTAAGTTATCCATCATTGTTGTGTTGATGTTGGTGTATATGTGTCCTGATCCCTAATACATGATTGATGTATTTCATTCAATATCAGAGAAAAAACGTAACATCCACCAATGTTTTTGACTATCTAGTTCATGTGCATATGAATTCATTTAGTTTGTGGATATATCATTGATTTGAACTCGTGACGAGAGCCATCTCAAACATGCATTCATATTTGATTTTATTTTTTTAAAAGAAAAATGAGGGAGGTGGGAATAAAGTCTATGCTCTTGAATTCAAACCATTCAGATAAAGATGGTGAAGTATTACTGGTTCAAGTTCCAACCACTACCCTCCTGCTCCTCACCTTGAAGCTGAGAGTGCTGATGATGTCATGCATGTAACGTCTATTGAAATTCATAGCTCACTACTTTAAATCTCAATCATACACTGTTTTTCACTCGTTTTTGTAATTTTCTACTATCTGGGTGCATTTTAGGGTTAAAAGATATGCAAATGATGACAAGCATGAGAACTAACGAAGGTGCAATTAGAATTGCTCTTAATCTTAGATATCATCAAAAATCAATAGTAAAATTTTTGTCGTTATTATTGTGAATCCCACATCGGGTTTGTATAAGGGTCAATTGTAGTTTATTGGGCCTTGAGCAATCCTCCCC
>JAOXNR010000028.1:17431293-17441450 GCA_028571225.1 Parsonsia alboflavescens
TCCTCCCCCCTTGAGCTAGCTTTTGGGGGGAGGATTGCTCAAGGCCCTATATATTACAATTGGTCCTTATACAAACCCCAAACCCCACGCCCAGGGCTTCTCTCGGTTTGTTTGTGTGTGTGTGTTTGTTTCAAGATAATCCTCCATGAATGTTAAACCTAATTGGAAATGGAAATTAAAAAAAACACAACTACCAAAAATATGAAAGTGTCCCTAAACCTAAAACAAAACGAAAACAACAATAAAAGGTCTGAAAGGCCTCCCCTTCTTTAGAAGAGCTTGTCCTCAAGCTCAAAGGGTCCTAATGTACCGGATACAAATGCTTGACGTTGAACACGTTGGTGACAGTAAGCATTGGAACCAAGCTTTTCAAGTACCTGACACGGATCAATCTTTCGTGGCTTATGTTCCCCCAACGGATACCGATTTTGGCTCAGATTCACCGACACAAGATCACCCACTTCGACCTGCACCTCCCAACGATGACGATCAGCTGCATCTTTATAGCTGGCGTAGGTTCTCCAACACAACTTTCACCTTAGCATGGAGTGATATCAATTCCTCCCATCCGATCATCCACTTTCTTGAAACCAGAATTAGGTGCTTCAATCGGTAAAATATCTAAAGGCCTACGTGGCATGAATCCGTCGACAATCTGGAATGGTGCGTAACCCGTCGATCGATTGACACTACTATTAAACTCGAACTCAATCTTGGGCAACAAGGTATCCCATAAACCGAGAGCTTTTACCTGAGCACGCAACTTGTTTCTCAAACTACAGTTGAAAACTTTCGTTTGTCCATCTGTCTGTGGATGGTAGGGACTGGAGAACTTTAGCTTTGTACCCATCCTTTCCCACAATTCACCCCAAAAAATGACTCATGAAGAGTGAATCACGATCCGAGACAATCGATAATGGCAAACTGAAATGCCTCACTATGACATCAAAATACAAGACAGCACACCAAGAGGCATCCATGGTAGTCTTGCAAGCCGTGAATATTGCCATCTTACTAAATCTGTCCACGACTACCATCACTCTGTCATTGCCATGAGACGTCCTTGGCAATCCCATAATTAAATCCATCAACACATCACTCCAGGGTATCTTGGGAACCGATAATGGCTGGTACAACCCTTGGGACGGACGATTCACTTCCTTTCGCCTAAGCACAAACACGACACCTCTTCACATAGGTCTGAACATCCTGATCTATACTCGGCCAATAAAACGTCTCTCGGACTAGTGCAATCGTCTTGTCCTTACCAAAGTATCCTTGCTCATGCAACTCCTGTATAATCAATAAATGCAAAGAAGTTGAAGGAACACAAAGGCAATTGCTGTGAAAAAGATACCCGTCATGTAGTATATAATTTGATGCCCTCCCATGATTGACGTCTTCCATCACTTGGCCAAAGAATTCATTTTCCTTCAACGATTCCCGAATCTGTTCAAAACCTAGAGTGTAAGCATGCATCACTGAAATCAATACATGCCGTCGACTTAAAGAGTCTACAACTCGGTTGGTCAGGCCTAACTTGTGTCGAATTGAGAACAAGAACTCCTGCAGTTGTGCTACCCACTTAGCACGTCGAGCACTAAGCTTGTGCTACCCTTGCAAAAACTTCAGCGCCTCATGATCAAAGTAGAGAATAAATTCCCGCTGAATCAAGTAATGCCTCCAAAATTGAAGTGCCTTGACAAGCGCATACAACTCCATGTCGTACACCGAGTAATTCAATTTCGGACCACCTAGCTTCTCACTGTAGTATGCCACGGGTCGTCCGTTCTGAGAAAAAACCGCCCCAATTCCAACCTTTGAAGCATCACATTCAACTTCAAATAGGTCTTCAAAATTTGGCAATTGCAATAAAGAAGCTTGCATTAACCTATCTTTCAAAGCTTCGAAGACACTTTGGGCTTCTGCTGTCCATACAAATCGTGAGTCCCTCAATAAGTTTGTCAATGGTGCGGCGATTCTACCAAAATCATAGACAAACCATTAATAAAATCCTGCCAATCTAAGGAAAGACCGAACCTGTGTAACTGATGTTGGAACAGATCATTCGCGAATTGCAGCCACCTTGGAATCATCCGGCAAGATTCCTTCGTCTGTCACAACATACCCAAGGAAGACTAGTCGGTGCACCATCCATACACATTTTGATTGATTAGCAAATAACTGATGTTGCCGAAGTGTGTCCAATACTTTCTTGACATGCTCGACATGCTCCTCTGAAGGGCGGCTATAGATCAAAATGTCGTTGAAGTATACGACGATGAAGTCATTAATAAATAGCAGCAAAACTTGATGCATCACATGCATAAATATGCTGGGGGCATTGGACAACCCAAACGGAATCACTGTCCACTCAAACAACCCATCCTTCGTCTTGAATGCCGTCTTCCATTCATCCCCCAGACGAAGAGGAATCTGATGGTATTCGCTTTTTAAGTCCACCTTTGAAAACACCTTTGCTCCACTCAACTGGTCCAGCATGTCGTCAAGGCGTGGAATGGAAAAATGGAACTTTACCGTGATTCGATTGACTGCCCTGCTGTCCACACACATGTGCCATGACCCATCTTTCCTTGGCATTAGCAAAGTTGATACCGCACAAGGACTAACACTTTCTCGAACGAATCCCTTGTCTAATAACTCTTGCACCTGTTTCATCAACTCATCACTTTGTTCCGGTGACATTCTGTAATGAGCTTTGTTCGGCAATGAAGCGCCTGGTACAAGATTGATCTAATGTTGCATGTCTCGCAAAGGTGGAAGTCCTTTTGGTAAATCTACTAGAAGAACATCCTTGTAATTCTCCAATGTCGGCTTAATAGCATCCGAAACATCCCTACAACTATTTGCCGAAGCCAAGCAATGTGCGACCAACACAAAACAAACATCCTGTGTCCTAATTAACTCCTCATATTCTACACTGGGCACATAGACGACTATTTTCTTCTCCACTACATTGCTCTCCCGCAGCAGCTTCAATACCCGGCGTTTACCTCCTGTTCCAATGGTATACGTGTGATCATGACCATCATGGATGGCATTGTTATCAAACTACCATGGTCATCCAAGAATCAAGTGTGACGTGTCCATTAGTACGACATTAGCCAAAATTGTTACTGAATAATTCGGACCAATGCTCATCTGCACCTTGCACCGTCGGTCTACTCGAATTTTATTGCATGGCTCACCCAACCAAGTCGGTAAGGGTGAGGGTGCGGCTTCGTAGTCAGTCCTAATTTTGTCACTGTTTCCTAGGATATGACATTCTCTCAACTATCGGAGTCTATGATCACTCGACAACTCTTGCCCCCAATCGTGCAACGTGTTGTGAAGATATCCCTTCTTCGCCAATCCTCGTCACTCCTAGGCCCAAACAGATTCGCCTCATTACTAAATTCTCCCCGTGCTTATCCTCAGGGTTGACAACTTCCACCTCCTCTTTGGTGTCCTATTGGTCGAACCACAAAGTCGGATCACTCTCTTCATGTGTATCTCCCATATACAGCTATGATCTTAACGTCGAACATTCGTTGGCATAGTGCCCCATTGCTTGGCATCTATGACACTGAATGGAGGCCTTGTTTGAGGGAGGCCTGGTTGCTGGAATTCCAACTCTTGCCGAAGGTGGTGTGGTTATAGAAGTCACCCTTGGTACTGCTGTTATATTTGATGAGGGCTGTGAGGTCCGAGACGAGCAATACGGAGGAGTAAGGCCAATTCGACCAGTTGGAAGCCATTGTCTATTCAAAGTTTGCTCCACTGCTTTGGCCTTCAATTGAGCATTCGTCACGCTCAAAATTGTATGAACTTGAAGTGCATCACGCAATGGCAACCTCAAACCATGAATGTATCTCGCCACCAACTGTTCCTCCGTTTCTCACAATTGATTTCGAGAAACAAGGTTATAGAATTCCAAGGTGTAGTCATCCACACTCTTTGCTCCTTGAATTAACGCCTGCAGTTCTCCATAAAGTGTTTGTTGATAATTCAAAGGTAAGAATTCTCAATTCATCTCCCATCGCAGCTCGTTCCAGATTTTAATCCGAGGCAACCCATCTTGATATCTCTGATATTTGTTAGCTTGCCACCATGCCGCCGCCTTGCTCTTGAACCTCAAAGCTATCAACGCGGCTTGTTTCTCTAGTGGGACTTCTTTGATGCGCAGCAAATCATCCACCACTGTCGACCAATCAAGAAATTCGTCCGGGCTCAAACTTCCTGTGAACTTCTTAATTTCTAACTTGAACCCTCCATCCCATCGGTTCTGTCCGTCATGCACAGCTTCATAATTCTGCCTCTGATTGCGAAAAGGTCTCTGAAAATACCTTTATGCACTGTATGGCTCCTCCTCAAATGGTATCAGCTCCCCTCTTCTTTCGCTTGCCCCAAGGGCACAGCTAGTTCAGATACCTCTGGTCGTCTTGGTGGAGTTGCAGGTTGATGTGGATTTGGCGCGACCAGCTGTTGAGGTGGCGACACTGGATTTGCTTACATGGGTGCAAACCGCGCCATCATCTGCTGCATGAATTGCCTCCTCTCCTCACACTCTTCCTTTTGCCGACTCCTGGTTTCGTCCTGTTGCAACTTTCGCTCTTCCCCTTCTTCTTCCAACCATTGCAACAGATTGGAAACAAAAGGGTTGAGACCGTTGTTATCACTGCTAGACATGTTGTCTGGTTGTTGGAGGGTGGATTAAGGTTTGATGGACCGAAACGTTATCTCTGATAACAATTGACAAAGATGCAATTTGAATTGCTCTTAGTCTTTGATATCATGAAAAAAAAAACCCGTAGAATTTTCATCGTTATTGCGATTATAATCACCAACGATGAAGTTTTCAAGAAACTTCAATGAAGTAGCCGAAAATAAAGCACACAAGACAATTGATAATTTTCTGTATATTCAATATACTAAAAGCTGTTCAAGATAATCCTCCATGAATGCTAAACCTAATCGGAAACGGAAATTAAAAAAAATACAACTATCAAAAATAGCTAAGTGCCCCTAAACCTAAAACAAAACGAAAACAACAGTAAAAGGTCCTAAAGGCCCTCAAGGCCCTACATCCGAGCTGATTACAACCCCCTCGTTTCCGAGCCACGATATCTCTAATCCTCGCTAAATGCCTAGGCACTCGTAGCTCTGTTTGCTTGGTTGGTTCAGCCTGCTCTTGTTCACATTGACCCCCACCTTCCGCTCCTACATCAAGAACACAGAGATCATAAGTTCAAGGATATTGTTACTGATGAGAGGTATTCCAACTATGAATCTTTGCATAGTTAGTGGTGAAAAGATCAGTGAGCAACAGAAGCAGAAATAAGCTGATGATTGAAAAATTACCATTACTAATGTCAAGTATGAAAAGATACTGATTAAAAGTTTCTTACCTTGAGCTTGCAGGGATTAAATCCTTTGATCATTTGAACTTCGCCTTATTGAACATTGTGCTGCAGTCTATGTCATTATTCCCTGGTTCTTGTTGCTCAATCTAGAAGACGGAATTTCTGTTGTTACATCGTTTGCTTCTCTCTCATTCTAAGTTCAGTCATTCAAAATTTATCACCCATATGATGGTTTTTGCCCAGCTTTTTGCACCAAATTTATGATTTTCTTAGAAGAATTGTCTTTAGAGTTTACACTGGATTGGTGGGATTGCTCTCCTCATCGAAGCTTCTGATCATCTATCTAGCCACAAGCCCGGTTGTGCTGCAGTTTTGGTTCTAATTTGTCCGCAGGAATCAGATTCAAAGCCTTTTAGGCCTCTAGTAGTGGAAGATTAGGTCTCTCTTGATACCTTTATATCATCTCCACACCCTAAGTCAATTAGCTTCACTATCAAGCTTCAATTCTTGGTTCTAAAAGGTCACCACTATTTTCTTCTCAAATGATTCTCTCTCATTTATAACCTCTTTCTTCATAATAAACAAAAAAAAAAAAGCGGGAGTATTAAATTGGATGTTTTAGTACATCTTACACCTACATGTATTAGAAGACCCTAAATACAAGGATTATGAAGAACATTTCTGCCCATATAAAGGGTGCAGAAAGCACATGTAGATTCGAAATTAACGAGTGGCAATGAAGTTCTGGTAATATGCCTTTAACTGAAGAAAGAAATCACAGCCTCCCAGACCCAGGCAACCAACTATATAGATGGATCACGGTGTTAGCGGAAACGGTAAAGATGGGCTTTCAAGAAAAAGAGGAAGAACAAAGGAATAATATAAATTGTACCTTGCGGTCCAAGAGGAATCAAGTTCCATTACTGTAAAGAAAAGACTTGCTATTTTTCTCAGGCAAAAAGCTTGATAGATGGAGCAGGAAGCTTCATGGAGGAGGAGGAGCCGTAGCGGCAGAAGCAGGTATTCATCAAATGATCAGAGGGTTTTAGCCATATGCTTGGCAGCGGTTGCTGTAATCTCACCTCTGTATATTGATCGGAGAAAGGAAATTGATCCGGAGCTTGATGAGCAGCCCATCAACTTCTCTACCTATCTGCCTGTGCTGCTGTTCATTTTGATCATGGCCATTGCCCTTTCGCAGTGCAGGGATTGCGGTTTTATCAGGACTGATCCTAACTGGATCCACAGGGTTGGTGGTTCTTCTACCGGGATTATCATTGTTCTCTTGATTCTTGCATTTGTCTTGAAGTGTAAGTCTTTCTAGTTTGGAAGGGCGAGAGTTATTATGAAACTCCTTTCTCTTGAACCAAGTTTTTAGCAATGCAAAGGGTAAATCCCACTTTTTGCTTAAGCTTCTTGGCTTCTCTATTTTTAACAGTTGAGCAAAAACATGATCATCAGAGAAATAAGAACACAAAATGATCTAAATAGTCATGATCTTAATGGTCCAAAAATCCATTATAGAAAGATTACTGAATGTTGAGCATTACGGAAAAACAAATGAATTGTACTGCTGTAAGAATCTAAAGGTAACCCATCACTGGACATGCAATGTTTGCATAGGAATGATGCATCATTGTTCATTTGTCATGCCAGAATCTGATTTGGATGCTAGAGGTGAATAGCGCAATAGAACACTGTAAGGTTTGAGCATGCTGGTGTTTTCCAGTATTGGTGTCAACGTGAGCCCAACTATCTGCACCTGTGGATTTGAGTGTCCTTTCAGAAACATAGCTGTGATCTGCAGAATGGACAGATACAAGATCAGAAATCAAATATCTAATATCTACTTTAATTAAGATTTGATGAACATGCATCTGGAAACCATATTTCTGCTTATACAAGGTAATCATTTCACAAACCAAATCAGCTCTTATGGTAAAATTATGCATTATTTTTAAGCCATCCCAGTTTCTAAATAATCAGCTGTCAGAAGTGGATACCTGTGTGCAACCGAAGAGTTTGACCTGCTTCAGTGACAAGCAACTGTCAACAATTAATCCCATTGCCTCGTCTGTTATTTTACGGCACCAGGATAGATCCAAACTCAGCAACTTCCTTGACTGTTTGGCCAGCGAAATGGCAGTGTAGGGACCAACCTGTTCAGCATGCCGCTTTTAGCAAATAGCATAATAGGTCATTATGAAAGGCTAAAAGGAGGATAATAAAAGTACAGACAACTATCCTTCTGCCTACAAGCAAAAAAACCAATGCAACCCATCAACTCGATAAATTTAGGGAAGGATTGAGTCCGAGATCATTATATTTAGCAGATGATAACAACTTGAAAGCAACATTACAATGCTCACTCAAAAAAAAAATTTGGATTCTCAAACTAATAATTTTTATTTATTATCGTTTATAGATTGCACATTGCCCTTTGGATCTCGGTCGAGTACAAGAATGCATCACAACTATTGCCATTGATTCCAATTATTTTAATCTTTCTTCTCTTTCTTTGATAGAATCCGATCTACTACACTTATTTGTTACTGGACGATTCCAATTTTTAAAAAAAAATAAAAAAAAAAACAAAGATTCCAACAAAAAATTGCTTCTACAGCTCTGAAGGGTAAATTTCTAGATCTCGCAGGGTTCTGTCATGTTCACAGACAATCGAAAGGGTTTTCCAAGTGAAAATCAAATGTTGAGAACTAGGATGGAGCGGGCTGACATGTGAAGGACAATGTCTTTGGAAACAAGGTCCAAAAGCACACATTACCCAGTTCAAAATTGATGATATTTATTCATGAACCCAGAGTTCACAAGATCTACTAACTACTGGTCAGTGGAAACTGTCCGACCACACGAAATAAATCAGGCAGTAATTATTTCTCTAGTTTCAAATAGGGAGAAACAATTAAAATCCAAATTCAATAATGCTTTACAAAATGATGGGCATGTATAGGTGACAGAGGAGAAACCCCAAAAGGGGAGACCTACGAGCTGCAGTGTGACAAAAAATCAATATCAAAACAATTATTACAGTTGGAGAATGGACATTTCAGAATTTGTAATGGTGCCAGTTTTTTCCATAAAATGTTCATACCGAAGTAATATTGTTTAGTGAAAGATCCTTCAAATGCTCCCCAGAAGCTTCCAAGAATGCAGCAATTGCTTCATCACTAGCAAGACAAAGGTCCCATAATCAGATTTTAAAAACAAGAAATAAATGGCTGGTTTACAAAAGGAGAGCAAGTTAAAGAAAGAGTAATTGAATATGTACAATTGCCTGAGTAGCATATATGCTAAAAATATTATACTTACACAATTAAGTATAGCGAAAATCAACATTAGATATTTCAACCAATGCCTAGTTGCAATAACAGTGACCATCTAAATCGCCATCTCATATTCAGCACTCTAAATGGCTTCCGAAATGACATGAAATAATTCAATGGGATTAACAAAATGTACATCATACTTGGTCAACAGGTCTCTTCTTAAATGTGTCTTATGCATACCATAAGCATATTCTTCTGATTCTAGGTAACGTGGCCAACCTTCAATGACAGGGGAACATGGTCTCTCACAAGCAATTCACTAGCTAGCAGTTTGAAGAAGGTGAATCTGTTGTTTCCTAAAGGCTTCAGTTTATTAATAAGTTGATTAACGACACTAGACATGATCAACTCATTGGTCCATATACATTCAGTAAGCCCCTTATGAGGTCATAATTTTTTCAGAACAATATACTCATCAGAGTTACAAGCTCAATGGGCAATACTAGTTTGTTTGTCAAAGAAGAACATGCATCTCCAGGACACCAAGTTAGCTTGCCATCAACTCTTAAATTGCTTCAAAGAAACAAATATGGCATCAAACAGCAAGATAAAGAAACAAATATGGCATCAAACCGCAACATAAAAAGAAACAAATATGGCATCAGACAGCAAGATATAGGGACCTGAAATCAGTGCGACAAAGTTTGAGTGTTTCAATACATCGACAACCGTCAGCTAGAAATTGTAATGCTAGGTCCGTCAATTTTTCCAGGTTTGAAATGTTCAGTGAATGCAAATTACTGCATGCATCCCCAATAACTTTGAGAGAATAATTGGTCAAAGCCCTGCACTCAACAGATAAGCAAATACTCACTGAAAAAGATTTAACATCATTCTAGTTATGTTAAGAAGCAGAACAAACAAATTGACTTACAGACAGTTAGAAAGATCAAGCTCCTTTATGGTCTGCCCACAAGTGGCCATTAGGTCACGAACAAATAGATCAGATACAGTCTGAATTCCAGAAACAGACAAGACTTCCAAACGTTCAAATTTCTTTATTGCAGGTAGGGCAAGCATCGCATCCATTTTCGGGCATTCATCAAGGTATAGCTCCTTCAGAAGCGATCCCAAATAGGTGGCTAAGACATTGATACCATCATGAGTAAGAAGGGAGCACTGGCTCAAATTTATCGACTGTAGATTAGGTGCTGATGCAAGAAGTACAGTTAGCCCGTTATCAGATAAACGACATGCTCCCTTCAGGGAGATGATGCCTAATTTAGGCAAGCTATTTGGAAATTTACTCAAGGTTTTGCTCATTGCACAATCTAGATTACATTGCCCACAAAGGTCAAGCTGAAGCACCTGAAGAACAGAGAATGCAATTAGTTAACTACAACGAACACGAGGAAATGAATTATGCATCAATAGCCAAATAGCATAAGTGCTACCTAATGCTTGAATACTAGAAATAAATCCCCACCAGCAACAATCAAAACTAAACGCC
>JAOXNR010000028.1:17441550-17455007 GCA_028571225.1 Parsonsia alboflavescens
ATTTGGGGAAAAAGGTACTTGCATGGAAAATTTGGTAGCAAAGATAAGACGATCCCATTATAGAAAATGTTCAGGTAATTCTTATGGTAATAGAAAAATTATATATTCGATAAACTCATATTTTTTGGATTACAATGAAAAAACTAGACCTTAAAAGATAATTGGATTCAAGCAGCATAGAAGACTATAGATAGTGGGATGTTTGCAGAGCCATCCATGAAGTTATGGATTAAATTAAAGACTAACTGAACCAATCATTAAATGAACACTCGTTAAGGAGGTTTGCAACTTCAAATGTTGCACTGTAATGGGAAAGGATGCATCTATGGAAAAAAGGCAATCAAACTTAATATGAATACAAATGAAATGACAAAGAGAGAAGAGTTACCATCAATTTGGTAGCATCAAAATTCCCTAATATTTTGACAAACTGTTGTTCTGTTAACCACGAAGAGTCCTTAATACGTATTTCCGTTGGAGATCCTTTTACAAGAAGTTCTAAAGTGAGAACGTCCATTTTGCAAAGATTACAAAGCAAGTCGGTGAGTCTTTGCCGTAAGATATCAGGTACAACTTCAAGTGAAACTATGGCTCCAGCATTCTGTGAAAGTGCTTTTAAGGAAAGATCCAGCAACGAAGGAACAAGATGTCTAGACCCATTGCAGCATTTCCTTGATGGTTCCCATTTGATAAGTTTCTTAGGCGACTTTGCCTTTTGCATTCGAACCATCTCTAGTGCAGAAGAAAATGGACCAGGAGATTTCCCTAGCAGCTCATCAACTACAGATGCTGCCTTTTCTTTATTGGAAAGCCTTTCTCTAAAATCCTCAGACCTTGCAAATCTACTAGCACTTTCCCTGACCTCCCTATCTCTGAGCGGGTAATAAAAATCATTAAGAAACCTTTCTAGTGCAGCCCTATTAGCAGAATCATCATTTAAATCTACATCATTTAGGACAACAGGAGTTTCTTCTTCAGCATGCTCCTCCTCTAGTTGAGGATCAAATTCTTCAATTTTTTGCTCCTGTTCTTTTCTCTGAGTCAAATCTCCGAAGATATGACTATCTTCATCAATTGAGTCAAGGCCCATAAAATCAAAAATTTTGGCTTCGCCTTTCTCTTCTGTGGTGCATGGCATCACACCACCCATGGGACAACTTATACCAAAACTTCTCTCTTTTAATTCCTGCTCCTCTTCTCTTCCAAGAGCTGGGTCTCTGAAGACAGGACTAGTTAAGCCAAGCGACAACCAAGGATCAGAAACTTTAGCCTTTCCTTTCTCTTTTCTGGTGAATCGCCTGTCACAGCTCACAGTACTACTTATACCAAAACCTCTCTCCGTTGAGGCCAACCCAAGATCAAAGTTCTTCATATAGTCATCATCATTCACTTCCTCAATCTGCTTGCTTCTCCCATTGGCATCTTTCACATCAACTGCTTTAGAATCCTCATCAGATTCAACGTTGATAATCTCCACCTTTTCATTAACTACACGTGCAAATTGGTCATTCTCCATATCCCAATTTCCAAAACTAAGGTTTAAATCCTCTCTTTCATCAGCAGCCAACTTTAATCCACCTCTGCAAGGAACTTCCATTTCATTCAAGTTCATCTCTACGTCAGAATTAATTACCCCATTTTCAATTCTTGCCCTCCTTTGGGCCCCAATCTCTCCTGAAATCACAAAACCTTGATTAACCGGTTCAGAGATTCTAATTCTTCTACTCTTGGAATCTCCCCCCTCCATGTCCTCGTTCAACCCTCTAAAACCTTCGTCTTCATCAACAGACCCCAGACCTCAATCCAGATAAAGACCCAATTTTTCAAAGGGAGAGTCCAAAATCAAGAACGAAAAGAGAGAAAGAAAAATTCAGGGTCATGATAAGCAGATAAATAAAACCCTAAACTTTTAATGATAACACTTCAATCAAGCAAAACGAAAAGAATGAAATAATCCACCAAAAATTCACCAAAAAACAATCAAGAAAACACAGAGAATTATTAGGGATTGGCAAGAAAAATGACAAGAACGGAATAATAAACTCGGTGAGGGAACAAATATAAAATGTGCCCTCATTTATAAAGAATTTGAGTGAGCATACAGTATATGTAATAATTTTAACGGAAGTCGGTAGTAATCCTGTACAAGTATAAATATATATAGCATGTGGAGAATCTGATATCTTCATTGGTGAAGACTTTGAGCCAAAAAGGTAAGTGTTTTTAGTTTTGGAAAGTGTCTGCTCTGCAAAGCGGAAGCTTCTCTGCTTTCCTTTAACAGTTCGTTGGCCCTTCCGAGGCTCGCGCGCACATATGCAACAAACAACTTCCTATTTGTAGCTTTCTTCTGCACTCAAACCTTAATTTTGAAACATGAGTGAAATTTTTAAAAGAAAAAGTTTAAGGTCTTGGATTTAATTTTATATTATTAATAATTAATTAAAAAGAAGAAGAAGGTCTCATTGCATTTGCCAATTTTGCTTATCTACCTCTTTCTTTAGAGACAGATTGATATATTTATAAACAAAAATAAACTAATTTTAGTTTTAATTGAAGGGCACGTAGAAGTCAGGATAATTTTTATAACACATGATCCATGAAATAGGAAAGAATGGAGTGATAGAATGGAATTTGGTTCAAAGTCAATTCAATTAGTCAAACCATGCGACCAGAGAGGGCTTTTGTCTAAAAATATATTTTCTATAATTTTTTTTAAAATCAAACTAATAATCTGCACTATGAGCTTGGATTTACGACGTTAGGCCTTATTGAGGTGTCCTGACCTCAAATTATTGTATGAGTCAGTATATTCATCTATATGAGTCATTACTGATCAACTTACACACTAGATTCAATGTACCGTTATAAAGGTTTAATGATTCTAGGAAAGGAATAGGGGATAATGAGATTATTCTCCACTTACGTAAATTTTATATTATTAAATATAATTGAGTGAAATTAGCCTATTTTTAATTAATAATGAAAAAAAAGTCAAATATTTAGTTATTTTGGAAAAATATCGTTTGATTCATAGATAGTATATAGTACTAAAACTCTGTGAAATATTTGATATATATATATATATTAAAAAAGTTATATTAGGTAAACATTCTCCTGTATGGAAAAATATTATTTGATTCATAGATAATATATGGTGAAACTTTATTAAATATCTGATATATAGAGTAACAGATTATATTCAATTGAAATGTTTTGAGAACTAGGTTTATGTACCATTATCATTTTAGTGATTTTTTTTTTTAATACTAACGATGTTTAAATCAATTTTCAAATATTTCCTGCTAGAAACCGTAACTACTAAAATACGTTCGAATTGAACACATAACTTACTCTATGCAAACTTCACCTCCAATCATTTGATTACATCATTTGATGTTTATTTTAGTGATTTAGTTAGAGTTGAAAGAAAATAATTTGTAAAAATACTTTTTTCCCAAAATCATTGCACTTTTTTTATATTCAACCTATTATTTTAGTAATTTAGTTAGAGTTAGAAGTGAAAGGGAAAAATTTTTGAGAAATACCTTTTTCCCAAACACATTAATATTTTAGTAAAATAAATGATGGGAAAAAATAATATAAAGTCCCAACAAAGTAAATTAATGACTCTTTTCCTCCTCTCCAACTCCTTCTTCCATGTCTCTTTAGAGACATCTCAAGTGAAGTGACGGCATCCCAATGGATGAAGTGACGAGCTCATAGATCATAATTATCAAATTCGAATTCCACCAACACCATTCTAAATAAGCAAAATATCGAAATATTTGAAAATTGACCTAGACACGACTTTAAAAAAAAAAACTTCACCCTTTTCCCCCTGCCCTTTTCAAATCTTTGATAGTCAGCCGATATTATTAATTTAGTTTGACTTCCCAAGAGTTTGGCCTAACAAGAGTGGATTCTGCCAATAAACTAAACTTTCGAACTACAGCAAATCTAGCAAGCAGAAGTACACCTATTCAGGAAAGAAATTAGTACAACTCTAAGTAGAAAAGTATCATTTTACTGTTTTGTATTAACTTCAGAAGCGGTAAAAGAAAGAATCCACTCTCTTCAATGATCTCTAACATGGAAAGAAAGAATGATATGTGCAAAACAAATCCAATAAACCATTTTGTTTGTTTGCAACTCAACACTGTATGAATGAGCTAGCTATAACAACAAACAACAAATTAC
This sequence comes from Parsonsia alboflavescens, assembly GCA_028571225.1. Classification (NCBI taxonomy): domain Eukaryota; kingdom Viridiplantae; phylum Streptophyta; class Magnoliopsida; order Gentianales; family Apocynaceae; genus Parsonsia; species Parsonsia alboflavescens. The sequence goes on from JAOXNR010000028.1 coordinate 17,445,748, forward strand.
GGCCTCAAATCAGGCCAATACTATATATATGGCACCAGTTAAAAGACAGAAAGCAGAATGATTAGAACTCCAAATGCAACAGACCATAGAATGATGGATTGAGACAACGTACTAGCACCACTGCAATCATCGTTGGCACCACTGAAACATCCTGGTCTACTTATCTTAGCCACGCCTCCCTCCAAGGCAAAGCTTCCATTTGATGTGCCGTTGCTGAAAAGCACACACCAGAAGTACGGAGAACCACCATCAGAACCACTTACTGCAGCACCGACTTCAGTGTGATTCCCGTAGAGTATTTCCAAACTCTTACCATTTTTCATTAGGATATTTGAGAATGCATCTTCGGGCTTAATGTACTTCGTTTCACATCCTAGTAGACGGCCAGTAATTGAGGCAAGTGTCTTTACCTCAACCCCACAATTAGGTGCAAATGTCTCAGCAAATTGAGAATCAAACGGTTTCTTTCCCTCTCCTACAGCTTTACAATCACCTTGGAATGCTTTTACATACTGTAGTGCTATGCATGCCAGCCCGGGGTTGCTGTAAAGAGCTTTTGATTTATGAGCTGTCCGATTACTATTCAATACAGCTACTAGCTCATCTGCAGGGTTATCTGTAACTTTACCTGTTTTTAAGCAAATAACAATTGTATAAGATTGCGTTCTTGGTTCATCGAACCATCCTCACACCGAAATGCAGAGGGCATCCAAATCATAAACCAATCAAGTTAAGACATTTTAAGTGTATATATACAGGCTCTTAGCTCCTTTTTCATTCAATATTCAGCTACTCCTTTTTGCAAATTGTTTCCAAAGAATACTTAAACACAGCTCAGAAGAAAACTTAACTATATGTTAAAAGAAATTAACAAGTTCTTTGAGTAGAATATATGATTACAACAACAGTGTAACCAATTATTCATAATTGTGGTGAGCAAAATGGGATTAAAACTTTTGCCATAAAGAGAAAAAAGAGAAAAATCCCATGTATATGATATAATGTGAACAAAAGAATCTTCTTTTAACAAGAAAACAATATGGAAACATTTTATGTGGGTAATAAAGAAACACCCTCCAATTCAATGGAGTGCCCCAGCACCCAAAAGATAAAATATATGATCAATGTTGGCTGTGAAATGTAGTGCTAAAGAAAAATAATGAGGCACTACCATGTGGGAAAAACCCAAAGTACTAAAACAATTGGATATTAATTAGATAAGGAAATAGAGAGGAACATTGCATGCAAACAAAGCCAGTTAACTATTCTATTGTTTCAACGTACAGCCCAACTCCTGGATAGAGTCCTGTAAATATAAAAGAAACCAGCCAATGATGAAGATGATGATACTGTTCAGAATCATCTTTCAGGACCAAATCTGATTGTGTTATGCATCCTTAACCTAGATGTCAACTTTTCATTTCCAAAACTAATTCCATTAGAAATATGAACACAACATGCAAGACTGACTTAGTCACATTATGTTGATTTCATGACATTCCTAGAAAAAGCATACTTCACATGAGTTATTCATTCACCAAAAGAATGAACTACCAAAAGAAGAATAGCCATTATGTGATCCTCTAATGCATATGATGCACCTCTTCCTAGATTCCCATATAGAGGAATTGAATTCTAGTAGCAAAATTTATCTGATACTCAAGTTCATATTCCAAGGCCAATGAGTAGCCATGTTTTGATCCCTCGCCATAGAATCAGTTCTCTAACATAATTTGAGCAATGTAATTAAAAACATATAGAGAGGCCGGATGCTGCCAAATTGATCATAAAGGTGTCACAAAAGTGTCATACGAATCTGATAAGAAAAGACAAAATTGAAAAACAGAAACATTGAAAGTAAATGTGAGTAAACATTTGAGGATTCTTTTCTGGTGATGCTTAAATCAACCAACAGAAGTAAAATTTTGAACAAGAATGCATCTCAAGTTTGGAAAATCATTCAAAAGTTACAAAATCCCACTAGTCAAAAGACATTTCTCACACTCAAGCAAAAAAGTCAACAGATAAAAAGTATATATGAAAGACTTATTATCTCGGCAAAGTCTGAAGTAGAAGTAAATAATGTGAAACGGTTCATAAGTTCAATGTAAAAGATTTCTCACCTGAATGCCAAAATTTAGTAAAGAAAGAAGTAATAATCATGTGAGATGGGGACAATTCTTTTGAGAGGAGAGAGACAGAAGGGATGAGGAGTAAGCAGGAAGGACAAGATGAAGGAATCCCTACGCATATGCCAACCATTCTAAAGTAAATCCACTGGACCAGCAAACGGAAGCAACAGATTAATATAACAAAAAAAAGTTAGCTTTGGCCATGAAAAAGTTACCAAAAGAAAACCATCACATATAACGGGTATGAATACAACAAATCAATTTGAAGGAACGTAAAGATCTAAATACTGAACAAGATCAGGAACATGAAAGGTATACCCAAATCTCCAAGAAATGCACTTCACATTTCAATTAAACATGCTAACCAAAGACAGTCATTTCAAGAACAGGTCCATTTTCGGAGAATCTAACTAAATCATCTAACCGCAATCACCTTTTTGTTAGAAGAAATCAAAATCAGGATAATTTAACCAAAAAACAAACCCATTAGCAGATCAACAAATTGAAGCAAATGCATCCCTCTGCTTCTTGTTATTCACAAATGCGAATGAAAAAGTTACCAAATCTACATCAAACAGAGAAGTGAACCAACGAACAGACATGTTCAAAATCAAGAATATGCAACAATAGTACAAGAACTCACTCTGAACACTAGCAGAAGCTGAGATGAAGAAAATGAAGAAACCAAGAAAAACCCATGTCCGAAATGCCATTATTGTAACCTCTGGAAAGAGCTAGAGAGAGACAGATGATGATGATGAAAGTCACAGAGCACTAATGAGAGAGAGTATTTTAATAGTACGGGCGATTCCAAGCTGTTCTTGTTCGTTTGACTTTGTCCACACCTTGATCTGACCCTGCACTGAACTCTTTTGATTTTAACGACCGACACGGGGTAGTGTTTGTCAAATGACCAATGTACATAACATAAATTAATAAAAAGGAAAAAAAAAAACTAAAAATATCATCAAATAGGGATATAAAATACAAGCTTGTCCACTGGAATGTAAAAATTTCTTAACGAAAGCTCTAATTTTCCACCATGTATTTTAAAAGAAAAATCAATTAAATTTTTAACATTTTTGAGATCATAAATTTAGGCAAAATAGTGAAATTAAATTAGACATTTTAAATATCTAACATATTTATAAATTTTATTTATTAATATAATCTTTTTAAAATTGTCACACTTATCTAATTAAAACTTTAACGTGTTCATTAATATTTAACTATTAAATATTTTAAATTTTATTTAAAAATTTATCATTAATCAATTATTTTTCAAAATTAAAATAATACTCTCCTATCTCTCTCTATTTATAAGATATAGTAAACTTTTGATCCAAATAAGATCTTTAGAAAGTAAATCTTAAATTAGAAGATATTTATTATCATCAATGATTCGAAAGCATGAGCTATTCAGTTCTATCATTTGAGGAAGATTTATTTGTCAAAACCGTGAATATCTATTTTCAAGGAAATATTCGGTTTATAAATCATTTAGATTTTTTATTACTGCACGATTTATGACATAAAGGGTAGATAAAAAAAAAAATTTAACGTTCTACATGCGGAATTTTCGATAATAATAATAATAATAAATGTATTGGATAAGGCGTAACTTCCCCATCATTCTCGTGCTCAGAACAGAGCTTTGGATGATGATGGAGACATTCCACCCCGCCGCGTATGGTAGCATGAAGCGTTTCAGCTCCATGATTGCTTCTCCGTATTTATCAATCTCCAGCTTGAAGATGAAGCAAAAGCAGGGCGCTTTTAGAGTTGGATGCGCATTATTGCAACAAGAAAGGCCGGAAAGCAGACGATTAGTTTCACTGGCGCTCGTTTTCCTTCATTGCTTTTCTTTACCTAAAGGTATGCACCCATTTCAAGCGTAATTGCTAACATGAGCGTTTCTTGGTTCTGGGTTAACAAGATTAGTACCTTTTACAATATGGGCAGAGATAAAGGATAAATTTTGTAAATGGGTTTCGGGTAGAAATTGACTGAAGTGACGAATTTCTGGGTTTCAGATGCTCTAGCGGCTAGCATTTTCGACAAATATGTGAAAAGGTGAGAACTTTGATATTATTTCTTCTCTAATGGTGTGAGCTTTTTTTATTGCTTTTTGAACTACGTATAGCTGTAAAGAATGGAGGTGGATAATTATTTTCTTGTTTTAAATATTTTAACCATGTCCATATACTATTGTAGTTTAGCAAGAAAATGGTAATCGTTTGGTCCACTGGATGCAGGATTCTACGTTTATGAAAATTTACTGATTTTGGAACTTCTACATCAATAAAATTCATTCATGTAAATTGGGGATTTAAAATGTATTCCCCGTCACAATCTTGTTGGTTGAATTATATAATACCCTTGGATGTTCTCTGCAAAACTTTTTAACAGATTCTTGTTATGTCTGTTAACAGGAAAAAGCTAGATCCATTAGAGACATATATACCAGCTGTTATATTGACAGAGTTGCAGATTAAAGAATTAGGTAATGGTGCCTATGAGGCTTGAAAGTCTCATAGAGGACTTGGTTTAAGTTATGCTTTCTTTGTACCATATCTTGATTGCTATACCAACTTCCTTCCCAAAACCCCATTGATATTTCCCTCACGTAATCGGCTTATGCTGGGTATGAACTATAAGTCTTTTCACTGTCTGAGAGAAAACTATTAAGGATTTACCCAAGTTATAGTGGCCACTTATGTAATTGTTTATGTTGAGATAACTTGACAACTCTTTACTTTTTGCTGGAATCTCTATCGTCCATGTCACATACTCGCATGCAACACCAGAACCTGATAAATTATTCATGTAGTGGTCTAGCTCCAAATGGCTTTCTATATTTGAATCCATTACCATCCCAAATGGATATTTTGTATTTCTAGTGTCTTTTTGCATGCTGAAAATATAATTTGCTTTACTTATTTTCATCTATCACTCTTCAATGTTATCTTTAGTTGTAAAAGTTGCATCATTGTGATCAATATTTTCTTCACTTATGTAGGAAAATCATTGGAGGTTGAACAACCTAGATATGCTGATTGCCGGAGTCTATTACGTTCAGGTCCTGCTGCTTCTCTTCGTGTTAATATTCGAGCTGTAAGTCAAGGCTATTTTGTGTTTTCTTTTTGAAATTAGTGAGGTCTATCTGCTTCTAGATTGATCATCTGTGCATTTTGCTAAATCTACTTCAGTGGTACATACTACCTAGCTGAGCATGTGAGAGCTTACTCATCCTAGATAAATCTGGACTAAAGCATCACCTTTTACTAATTTCAGTAGATTTTATTTACATGGGTTTTTATGCTATTAATAAGTGGCTTAACTGTGGGCAGAGGTTGGGACAATTTCAATGTTTAGACCTGTAGATTCAAAGACTAATGTTTTGGTTGAAATATATAATCATTGATTAGAGTTAGGACACAAAGTGGAGCTACATTACAGTTGACGAGGTTAGGGCAAATTGGCACTAGAAGTGAATTTAAAAGCCACTTCAATGGGTTTGATACTGTACTTGAGGCAGAAATAAATATAATAATTGAGTTGGATGAACAGGCAGGAAATCATTCTATTTGCAGAAAATTAAAGGAAAGGAAAATAAACAGTAGCTAGTTGTGGATGAAGGGATGAATGTGCAGGAAATTCATATTTGTAAATCATTGTGATCAAGGGCTATCTTTCAATCCCTTTATCAGTAATATCAAAAACTCATATGAGCAAATCATTGTAATCAAGGGTTATCTTGCAATCCCTTTATTAGTAATATCATCCTCGTTAATACTTGAATAAGCATCATACATAGTGCATACAATTGATTTTACTCCTTGACATGCAGGTAGCACAATATGCATTAGACGATAGCAATAACAAAACTGCTTTCAATAGTGTTGATCAATGTCTGAGGTACAACTCTTTACTGACTTGAATGATATTCATTAGATAATTAAGGTTTTCAGAGAGATGTGCAACCATATATGGAAGCTCATGTAGGATGAAAATGGAAAGGAGAAAAATTCTAACTAACATTTTAATTATCTAAACATCCAGTATTTTCCCTTCAACTAAAAAACATCCAGATCTTGCACATTATCTAAGTTATTTGCAAATGGAAACTGTAGCACTGCTGTAGGATTACAACTGAACTACAGTCCAGTATTATGGGACCTTCTGCTGTGTGATAAAATTGGCTCAAGTGCCTCAAACGAGGGCACTACACATATGAGGCACTTTCTATATGATCAATCCTGAAAGTTTAAGGTTTTGCATTCATAAGTCAGCTCCACTGCTCTATAATATCTATTTATTTATAGTTTCTCTTTATTTGTTTTGATTGTGTTGTGGTCATGGTCAATTTTGTGTATCTTTGCTATGAATCCATCATGCAATCTTTATAAAGTGGAAGCATGATGAAGTTTCACTTGCTTATTCTTGGACCAAACATCACAAGAATGTTTGTGTTCATCTTCATTGTACACTTTCAACAACGATGACCTTCCAATAAATGCTTCCTCTTAATGTCAGACACGTTTTAACCAGACTCCATGACTTCTTTTGACTGAGTATCTTTTGTTCATGTTCTTTTCCATTTTCACTCTGGAGATCGTTGGAAGAACTCGATTCCTTGCTTTTGCATGCATCAAGAAATGAGCCAGATGCCTCAATCAAATCAATGAAAGCCCAGATTGATACTGCGCTTGATGCATTGGATGGGTAATGATCTTGACATTTTCAGTAACTTGAGTTTCTAAAATGTGTTGAAAACTCTTACCATCAATTTCTTTAAGTAAATAGCAGGACCTTTTTCTGCTTCATCATGTTAGATGTTATGAGTCTAAGAACAGCTGATACAATCTGAGATTTCTGTGAACTGCAGCCTTCTCAAAACCGTTCCTTCTGACATTCTTGAGAAGGGAAAAGCTATAGCTGATGCCTATCTCACCCCCGAGGATGATGTGTCCCCGAGAGACCTGGATCCAGAACTGAGACAACTGGAATCAATACTATGAACTTGCCATGAGGATAATGCTCAGTCTTGCTTCTCAGGTTTTATTCTTGGCAGACCTATCTTTGCAGCCACAAACAAACTGCTACCTTTGTTGATTTACATCTTCAGCCATTTCCCCCCCCGCCTATACTGTTAACTCTTAGGGGTGATTTGAGTCAGTTATGATCTTATCTTTTCTGTAATTGTCTGCCAAGGTTGATACACATACTATATTATACAGAATGTAAATAAACATGAGATTCATCTATCAATCAATGTCCAGAGAAATTACCATAAGCCAGTGAAAGCTTCAATCTAGCCTGATGGACATTACTACATTTTTTGACATTCTTAATAACTTAAACAAGTGTATTGATGTTTTTGATTTATCCTCTAATTCCCAGTTCATTTTGATCATGATCCAATTATTCACTATTCTACCAAGATCATGAACCAATTATCAAAGTACGATGTTCAAAAAGACCTTGACCTATTACGAGGTTCAAAATTCTCCAGAAAAGAAATAGATTTTATAACTTGAATTTCTATCAAAACCTATACCTCTCCCCTATACTACAAGTTCAAAACCATACTTTCGAACCATGCAAGTGATTTGTATAACATAAGGACTAGATTCCCTCTATGTGCTCACACAGGTCTCATATAACACGGAAGTTTCCAATATACCTTAAACTAATCGACTAGGCTCCCTGCATCATTTGATTTGCTTATTACATGCAGAATGTAAAGCAATAACACGCATACGAAGCATAAATAACAAAAGATGAATAGGCAGGAAATATTTGCAAATATATGGTATGACGAATAATTTTAATTTATTGTATACAGACATCATAAAAGTACTAGGACACCAAACACCACAACAACCAGGAGAACAATTACTATACAAATGCAATGTATCTGCCAGTAAGACCCGTATCAAAGGGCAGAAGCCAATGTCAAGATTGAAAAACAAGCTCTGCTCAAGTTAAGAAGGTGCGAGACTGCTGAAGATGCGTTTCAAGCTAGAACACGCAGCACGTAACCTTCCCATGCTTACCGGGCATATCTGAAAAGTATACAAACGAGAAGCACATTATGAAGAGATGAATCAGTAATCAGTAGTTTCACAGATGACTGGCAAAACTTCTCTCTTCTTACCTTGGGGCAAAAACGGACATCAAGTGTCTCCAACATGCCACAATTAGCAATGGCAGCTTCAACTGCTTCCTCATCAATGTTGCAGGACTATCAAACATATAATGACAAATACAAGTCATAAAATCATGGTAAGCAGATAAAACATAAACAAGAAAATAGCGGAACAAAAGTGAAACTGACAAAGCAGTAGTGAAAGTAGGCACTGCCACTACTTACCTACTTTGCCTAGTATTTTACACCCCACCCCCTGTTTTTTCTCTTACTGCGTTCCTCTACTTTCACCCCAACCCATCATAATGTAATTCTAATGGTTAGAAGTTGAGAGTAAACCTGAAGAAAGAGGCTCATCAATCTTGGACAATCAAGCTTCAAAATCTCCAAGGAACAACAGTTGCTGAGCAAGGGAGGAATATATATCACCACATTGATTGGTATAAGAATTTTCAGAATAAAAATGAGTATTTAAAGATGAAGAATCTGAACTTGTACCTCAAATTGAGAAAGCATAGGTTGGAACAAGCAACATCAACTTCCTTCAGATTAGCTGACAGAGAGAGGTTTAACGATGACAAATAGAAACACTGAGCCGTAGGAGGAATCACAACCTTTTTTATATTTGGGCAGCCAACACAGTTCAGTTGTTGCAGCATTCGGGTGGGTTCCCGATTTGGTAACTGGACACCATCCAAAGAAGGTGAATCAGCAAGCACACAAGGCATCTCAGGAGTCTGATCTTCACTAAAACCCCAATCTAAGTCATGCATGTTGATGCACCCATTCAAGCTAACATGGGTTAGGTGAATGCAGCAAGCAAGCAGCTCCTCAATGGCTGACTGGCAAAGTGTCCCATATGACAAGTCCAGCTCAGACAAGGCTGGGAGAGCACCATTCTTGTATAGAGGCTCCAACGAGGAGTCAGCAAGGTACTTGCATGCTTGCAATTTCAAAACCTGTTAGGGGCAATTTCA
>JAOXNR010000028.1:17455107-17466798 GCA_028571225.1 Parsonsia alboflavescens
GCAATTTCAAAACCTGTTAGGGGCAATTTCATTCATCAGACTTGGACATCACATAATTCTTGAGGACAACCATGTGATGGGAGATAGGTAGGATTATGCATTCGTGCATAGGCTTCTAAACAAGCAAACTTTTGAGAAATAAAAATCACTCCTTCAAATTTATCTTTGGCATTTTAGTCCCTGATGATTGTAATCCATGCATAAAATTCAATATTTAAAATTTCTCCTTGGCATTTTAGTGTTGATTTTAACAGTGAGAATTAACACTAGATCCACAATAGTGCAAACAGATTGCAGTAGTGACATCCTCAACCCAATGCTAAAATTAGTTGACAAAACTTTGACTTTGGAATGTAAATAAATTAATTAAGGAAAAGAGCAAGGATTTGCTGAAAGTAAGAACAGAGGTCAAATAATAAAAATTACCTTTAAATGTAAGCATGACTCAAAAACAGGCTGCAAAGTTTCCAAGAAAGTGTAGGATAGATCAAGATAGGTCAAATTTGGAAGCCAGTGGAGAGACAAAAGTCCATCAGAACCAACAGATGGACATGACATCAACACTAATGACTCAATTAGAGGGCATGAAGCAGTTGTGGCTGCCAAGCATTCATCCTTCAGTTGGCTGTACAGGAGACTTAAGAGTCAGACTTCATGACATGCGGGAAAATATGTGGGAAACAAAGCCGACAACAGCAAAGAACACTTGAAAATGAACAAAAGAAAAGAGAAACTACTTCTGACTGGAGAAGATATCACCAGGAAAAAAAGGTTAACAATAACATACCTGCAAAAGGAGGCATCCAAAGAAGTTAAGAGTGGGCAGTTAATACTTGCATCAGATACCACGCCGCAACCCTTCAATTCAAGAGATGCCATTTGTGGAGCTTCAATAACAAGTACATTTAGTTTAGGACAAATTCCCAAATTAAGTGACCTGAGACCAACCTGCAACAGCAATGCGTAGTGTTTTGTGAAGAACATTTGCAAAGGCCCTGTTCTCTATTTAATGCTTGACATAATCTGTTTTTCAAGCTAAAAAAAATGCTTTGAGCTTCTTTCAGTTCCCTTTTCTATTTCTAGTTTTAGCTTTAAAAAGCTGTTCCCTCAAACAACTTTTTCCAATTAATACTGCTGAGAATAAGAAACTTATATAAGTTCTAAAACATACATTTTGGAATCTTGCAAGACATATTTTATTGAAACAAATGAATGTGCTTTTCAAGATTACAACATTAATCCCCTTCAACAAGAAGTTATTTCCTTCTCAAGCAAAAATTTTGATGCTGAATTCGAATATTTCATTCCACCCCCACCCAAAAAAAAATTCAATGCTTTATTCAATTCAAATTTTAAATCTTCTTCCCACCCCACAAGTGGATCACGCATATTCACATTAACTATACAATTTAAATACTTCAAACTTTTTTATTTCCTTTATATAAAATATTATTTATGTGGAGCTCAAGTTTAAAAAAATATTTGTGGTAGGTGGCAATGATGAAGTCTAATAATATTAGGATTAAATTTATACTAGGAAATTAAATTTTTGGGAAAAGAGGGGCAAAAAAAACGGAAGACATCTAAAGTTGTTCTAAATCTGTTCTGTAAAACTATTTTTCAAAACAAGTGTATCAAACGAGCTTTTTTGTTCTCTAAATTTTCCGGAACAAAAAACTGTTATGGAAAACAGAAACCAAACAGTGAGGCTCCTACCATAGCATCATCTTGTGGTGGTGGATAGCTGGGATCTGATTGCTGGGCTTTTGGTATGGGAGGTGGTATGTCTGTTGAAGGAGGTGTGGGAATTTCAGACTGGGCTGGTTCTGTCTGAGTTGGAATAGGTAGAGTAGGTTTAGGTTGTTTGTTCCGTAAAGAAAAGAGATATAGACTGTCTTTGAAAACAGAGTTTCTCACTCCTATGTTTGCAAAACAACGCCAACCTTAGTTTACACAGCAAACCGGCGGATCTTTTGAAAACTGTTTTCCAAAAAATCAAAACCAACTTCTATTCAAAGCTAGTGTTTTGAGATAGTTAAACTGAGTGTTCTGATTTACTCATATGTGAAGGATCCAAGAAATTGGCAATCACAGAGGCTGTTTCATTTTTGACCTAGAGAAAAAATTTCCAAGCTTCTCTCTCAGTTGCTGTTTCATTTCTTATATTAGCTTTTTTAATAAAAGCTGAAAAGGCTGTTTCCAAAAGGCTAATATGAGCTGTGTCCAAAAACAAGTATAATATATTAATTATAGAACATATTTTTTGGAATCTTGCAAAACACATCCATTTTCTTGAAATGAATGAACAACATTACCCACTCGCAGATAGAAAGACATGTGGAACCCTCCTCACACATAAGATCCATAACATCTTGGTACTCGTGAAGGTAAAGCGAGTTGCATCACTAAAATGAACATTCTCCAAAAGAAGAGAAATCACTCTCATAAATTTTTAAGCAGAATTGGTAATAAAGATCATTCAGAAAGCCAATTCTGATAATTCAGAAGGTTCTAATAAAATGCATGATCAGGTCCAGTAGATACAGAGAAGAACAGTGGAAAGGAGAGAACAGTTACCGGACAAAATGATGCCCTTGTCAGATGATCACAGCCATCTAGTGAAACTTGTTCGAGATAAGGGCACTTGAGTTCAAGAAAAGTTATAGCACGGCAACCAGCAAGAGAGAGACATATCAAAGAAGAACTGCAGAAACGGACTGCCGTCAAGCTCTGGGAACAGGAAATAGCCAAAAAGTGATGTCAGAACGTGATCCATAAGGATATAAGTGGTTATGCTATCGGTGCATGCTATAAAATATCAGAGACATGAAAGCGGAAAACTGGGTCTATATAATTAGTTTTCTAAAGAAACACATGACCCTCAATGGTCTGCTTTGCGTTGAAACTAGTGATATTCATAGAGAAACTTTTGGAATTGGAACACATATACAAGTGAATGTGAAATGGATCAAAAGGAATATCAGAAAGGTCCTCAACATGCATAACAAGAGATAACTTCTTTTTTTTTTTTTTTTTGGACACCAGGAATGGTGCAGATTCAATACATGCTACTTCTAGTTTACCATGACACAGATTAACCAATGCCCAAAATGACACAACGGAAGTTAATAAGCAGAGTTTTTGTGTTGCAACAAGAACCAAAATTCCTAAGCTGGGAAACCGCTAAATTCTCAACCCAGACTCCACATGGTATTCTCTGCCTATTGGCCATATTATTTGACCAATCATAAGCTCGAGATTCTCTAATAAATTTCTCCTTGTTCAAGGATTTGATTTTATCATTGGCTTTTCCATTTAGAAAGTAACATATGCTGAATAAAATAGTACATTTCCTCTACCGAGATATGAATGAGGGGAACTGCATAGCAGACAACACTCCTAAGCAAATTGCTCACTTCTGCAGCCTAACAAGTCCATATGTTTTTCTTATCACCCCCGAGCATATGAATCCACAACCTACTTATCAAGATGAATGAACAAAGTAGCCTTTTGAGTTAAAATGATTTCATTTCATTTTCTGACCCAATGGTGGGTGAGCAGAAACAATTTAAACATAAAGCATGTAAAACAAACAAAGCAAATAGGCCAACCTCACAATTGTCAAGAATTAGTGACTTCAGAACTGGGCAGCCACCACCATCACTGAAAACCTCACAAATAGAATTTGTAAGAGATTCACATTCAGTGAGATCTACCTCCTCCAAAGACTCACATTGCAATGCTAACGTGGTCAAGCTTTCTTGCTTTTGCAAAACCAATTTCTGTAAGGGAAAAAAGAATTATCTGTTGAAGAATTTAAAAAGAACAGCAATTAAAAAACAAAACATTGAATGGAAGACATACTTTGAGGGTGTTTGAAGTTATGTTGATTCTTTGAAGGGAAGGACAATTGGAAACTGTGATTGATGATAGCATGCTGCTTCGTAAATTTAAATCAACAAATCTGCATGAACATTAAAGCAAAAATTAGGTCCTCCAGAGAAGCAAAAATATAAACCAACACTCATGAAGTTTAACATACTTGCGACAATGTACAAGTCTAATGTTCTTCAAGCGGGGAAGATCCAAGGACACAGATGTCAGTAAGCTGCAATTGTCAAGCTCTAGAACCTGCAACAAATGCAATTTACAATAACATGACATAGAGTAAAGCAGATAGCAAAAAGAGATAACCAAACAAAAACGCAATCCAAACCTCTAACGCATGACTATGAGCAATAGCAGCCATTGAAACTGAAGTAATCCCTTCACAACTGTGCAGCTTCAGGACTGTCAGCATTGACAATCTTACAGACTTCCAAGGGAGAAAAAAAAGTGTCAGAAAATTATATCCCTGGACATATCACCTTAAATAAACAGAAATTTAAAATTTAAAATAACATTCAAAAACAAAAGTATTTACCTCTAGAGATACATTTGGGCAGTATGATGCATTAAGACTATGAAGATTTCCACAAGTGTGAGCTATTTCACGTAGTGTCTCATCACTAACACCTGAACAATTTGACATGTCCAAGGATTCCAAGAGAGGACATGATGTAGCCGCAGAGCGTATTGCAGCATCTGAAAGTTTATGGCAAGAAGCTATGTCTAGGACAAGCAGAAGGGGGCAATTAAGCGCAACATGTGGCATGCTACTGCGCTTCAGTGACAGGGTTTCCAATTGGGTGGCCCTGCAAAATACAGAGCCTCAGCAAAACACCAAACTACACTGTACTATTTCAATTTACTGAATATACAATACCTGATAGAAATGCGGAGAACACGACATTTTACGATTTGAAGATGACGCAATCGGTCATGGAAAATCGATATCTCTTGAATACCATTTCCAAGAGTTGCATCATTAACAGTCAAACTCCTTAATGAAGGACAGTCAGTCAGAGCTTGGAAGAAGGTCTCAGCAAGTTGGCCTTTTCCCAATGTCAACTCCTCAAGATTTCTGGAGGCAGGAAATGTATAAGTAGAAGTTGAACATTAAAAATATGCCTTAAGAACAGAAAAAAATGTGGTGCCAAATACCCCAAAGAAGAAATTGCTTTCATCACAAGCGACTGTATGTTGGGAGTATTGTAGATGTTTACTGCAGTAGCATTTGGATACCGACGACACATATCCTCAACTGCAAATGATTCAGTAAGTAGTGTCACATTCTCTTCTATGTAATGTATTATTTAAATGGAGGTATGAAAAAAGTAGCAACCCATGCCAATCGAAACCAATCATAAGATTATTGCATCATTTAGACAAGAATATTAGCCAGATAACAAAAGAATATGAGAGGGGGGGGGGGGGAGGACAAACCAAATAGTTTTCATATGTTTTATCTGTGAATCAAGGGCTATGTTCAAGAGAAGCCATAGCCATCAAACTCAAGAATGGAGAAAGTTCCTAAACATCAGTGATCTACAGTAATCAAAAGCCATATATTCATGAAAAAAAAAAGGGATATCATCAAATAATGTGTCCCCACACTCTCCACCACTAGTTTAATGCATTTTGCTCCATTTTAACCTATGTACTTAGGGCATGCAAGCCTAATATTTATCAAGATCTAAGCTTCACAAAAGAAATGAGCAGGCACATTTCTCTATTTTGCACTTTTAACAAATATAAATGTAAAAGTAACTACTTGTAGTAACAGCAAATAAGACAGATCAGAAAGCTGTTTAACAATCCCAATGGTAAAGGAGTATAGCATTTAGTCATATAAATAAATGTTCATGTACACAATACTGATAGGAAACTCAGAAATTTGATCGGTTCTAATCAATAATGAATAGCTAATTTGCATCCATCCACATTAAGTCTATGATTCAAATTATATGAAAGAATCTGGGGAGCACACCTACAGAATTTCTTAAATCTCATTCCTATGTTTCTTTTTTGGTCTCTCTACAAGTCCTTAGAATCCATTTATCTCCACAGAGTCCAAATGTGAAGAACGTTGGTCAGTCTAAAACATAAACCGACTATTCTTGATCAAACTACCCTCCGGAACAAAATTTTCAATTCCATTGTCCACTCCAAATCACAACAAACGAGACTAAAATTTAGAGCCTAGGACCTCCAGCCAATAATAGGAATGTGTTTGTTCACAACTCAGTTCAAAAGCTCAAGCCAGGAAAGAAATCACAGTTTGCAATTTCCATTCTGGAAAACTATATCTGTTGCCAGAGAACATCCTAAACAATCTACCTTTCAACATCTGGAATTTTCTTTGATTCATAAAGAATCAAATGCTTCCACCATGGAGAACATTGAAGAAAGAAATAGCTTAGAAAAGACAAGAAAGCGAATGCTAGAACAGATAACTGCTCATTATCAAAAGAACATTTATCTGTTCAGTTGCCATTTTTTACTTTTCTGGAGAAGAAGAAACCAAAAATTCATAAGACTACTAGCTTTAAGTCATAGTGTGTTCTCCCTGCATCAAGAATTATTTCAGAGGTACAGAACAGCAGTGATAAGAACTCGTGTAATGGTGTATTCTACCAAATCACAAGCATTAATCACTTCAATAATAGAGATAATTGAAAACCTTCCTGCTAAATCATAATGACACTTACACTGCTGGTAAGTTATTTGCCGGTTCTCAAAATTCAAGTACCGCCAGAAATCTTCATGAGAACTCGCGGCCCTCCACTGCCTACAAATTGTTGAAGCTCGACAAAGATCAATGTGGTTCAAGAAAGAGAAGACCTGAGAATCACAGCACAAAATCGGTAGTACACATAAATGACAATTTATACAAGAAAAAAAATCAAGTATTTCTCTTTATCTCAAAATTAAGACACTGTATAAAGATATTTCACATTTATAACAAGAGTACATATTACCATGTGTAATAAATCATCAGGAAGATCCATCCTAACTTTGGAATCCTCTATGGTTGATGAGATGATATCTTTGCCATCATCATTTACTGAGTCACCAAAATTGGGCAGATTATCATTTTCTTCACACATGGGTGAGAGATAAGAAACCTCATTCTCAAAATGTGAGCCCCAGTCCCTGCAAAAGTTTACATAATCGTCATTAACAATAAGGTAAGTCATGCTTTCTCTCTTTTAATCATAATAAGACTTTGTTTCATCTAACTGATAAAAGTAAACTAGTTTCCAATAGTACATGTCAAAGGACAAGGAACCAAAAAATGATGGAATAATGAACTTTAAGTTCCAATATTAATGGTTGTAAAAGAAAGAAAAAATTGCTAAGGCTTCATTCCTTCTGTCACATCTTTAGGTCGCAAATTAAGGCCATATTCAGATTGAGGAAGAGCAAGGCAAGAGGACATTATAGGAGTGAGAAGGAAAAGATTGAGTACCTAACAAGTTTGGATTGCAGGCAGGACAAAAGAGATAAATTATTGTCACATCTAAATTTGAACAGTTAGATGAGTATGCATCTTGGACCATGGAATGAGACAATTTTAATCAGCAAAATTTAAGTATGGTTTTCTTTCCTTTGATTTCAGCCATCTCTTTGGACGGTTGGATCATCTTAACTATACTAAATTCCTCCATACCACTTCCCTTCAGTTCCTTTCCTTCCATCAAAAAACAATTAATCCATACACCCATGACCACTGTCCTGTCCTTCCCATCCAATTCCTTCAACCCAAGCATAGCTACTGAAGTTCCAGAAGTCAGTGAGGAACCTAAAACGTCCTTGTTAAACTTTCATAGAAGAAAAGGTAATGCAAGCAAACAAAACAACATCAAATGAACATTGTGAAATATGAGCAGAAGTTCCAATTTTCTTTACCATTTGTAACAAAATAAACAAAGCCTTTGCCATCAAAACCACGATTTAACAGAAACAAAAATAGGCGTTCAGTTCAAAACTAATACAGACAATTAGGCAACAAAAATAGCAAGAGGAAATTGACATGCAAATAAGCAATGTGGTAAGAATAAATATATATAAAAATACACACTACACAAGAATGAGAGGATTGAAGAATATGATGACTTACAAAGAAAAGGATTGAACTTTGGGCCGCTTATTCTGCGAGTTCTTTCTATCCATTGCAGTAGGCATGAATGAGGATGTTGATGATGAAGGCTCATCACTTAGCCCCAAATTCAAATTTACATCCACGGTGCCGGGATTAAAAGTTGATCCTAGCGGATCAAAAAGCTGCACATTCCGAACTTTGGCATCAGCGTCATCCCAATTCCCAGTTCCATCCTCATTTTCATTTGCTAAGCCCTCATTCCCAACAACATGATTGTTCATATCACCCACCTCAGTCTCCCTCTCTCCCACCTCTGTGCTGAAACCCCACTGTCTAAACCCTAGCCCGAAACCCTCAGATTCATCATATTCCATGTCTTCAGGAACGCCCTGAATCACATTCCCCAGAACTCCCTCTCTCATACAACTCCGGCTACCGCTATTCTTAACACTCCTATTTTTCTTGCTATTTTCCTCTTCTTCTCCAAAACATAGGAAACACCAACACCAAAGCTTCATACACACGATCAGACACCCATATAATTACACAAAACAAAAAAATCAAACCTTTATAAGCCCTAGATACGATCTCCCACATTTCCCCCAACCCAAAACCCTAATTTCCAGGCCCATAATCACAAGAAATTGAAGAAATCCACGGCAAAACCTTACAATTGACAAATCAAATTGTATAAAAATCTTTTCATGCTACAAACAAAAACACATTTCTTATTCGGAATGATTGGAAACAAAAGCGAATGTGAATTTATTTCAAAAAAAACCAAAAAATGTATTTGTTTGCAGAGAGAAAAGACCAAAAAAAACAAGTGCTTGAGATCTGATCGGATCTTCAGAGGAGTGATTCAATAGGCTGCCTTTTCATGGCTGATGCTTTCAAAAGATCGGCGGTAATGGCAATGGAGATAGCTTTTGTCTCTCGATTTTCTTTTCCTTCGTTTTTTCCTTCTCTCCCTGGTTACAAACGCACACTCTCCCTCAATTGGTCACTTACTGTATTTATATCAGATGAGAATAATGATCAAAATAATGGAAAATAAAAATGAATTTTCACAAAAAAAAAAAATTTGATATAGGAAATTTACGTTATAAATCCGATCCATTGAACCATATAACCAACATTAAGCCACATCATGAATTTTTCCTAATAATACTGCAAATAAAATAAATAATATCCTTAACTTGATATAGATTAAAAGGTCCATGCATAAAAATATGGACTAGTCCATTCAAAATTTTCCCATTATATAAATCAAGACACATTTTAAATATGAATACAAATACACTATATATACCATATCATATCTCTACATATATACTTTTGGAAATAAAAAATATATTATTATAAAATATTTCAATCTATTACCTATTATATTTTTTAAAATAGACTTTTCCAAAATTTACTGTATAATATAATTACTATATTTCTTATCTAACCATGTTCAATGAACCAAGTGTTTGTTTATTATACAGATTTTTTTTTCAAATTTTTTAAACTAAAAACATTCAATGAATTATAAAAAAAATTATTGAAGGAAAGAATTTATGGTAAAAATTTTACATATCTCCAAAGGACCATTAAACAAATTAAATACAAACACTAATTCAAAAAATCCTCTGAAAAGTTACTTTGAATTTTATAGGACCGTGAAAATTAGAAAAATTTGTAATATATATAATTCTATATTTTATCTACTATATTCGATGGAACAATTTTTTTATATATTATATATTCTAAATTTTTTAAATTAAAAATTTAATCAATTAAGATGAAAGAATCTAAAATAAAAATAAAATTTTAAATCTATTTGTCTGGACTTTGAAGCATCATTTAATAAATTAAATACAAAAGATGAATAAGTTCTTTATAATATAATGAATTAATAATATATTTATACTGTACCAATACATAAGCAATTGTAATTATTTAAAATGACATTTATTTTATTTTCTCAATAAGGGTGGATCATTTTAGCAAAAAAAAATTATATATAATAGTGACATAGTTTTAATCCTTCTTTACATGGTAAGATTTTATATGAATTATGTCTACGACTCCATAGGTGAACCGCTTCATTCGTTTATACACCGAAAGATGGACCAAGAGGTCCACTATCCATATGGACCTCATCCATCAAAACTGTCCTTATTTACATCAATGTGGACCTCTTAATTTATTTAAATGGAAAATTCTAATACGAACCTAGGTTCATGTCTTGTGTTTCATATCAAATTAAGTATAAAAAAAAATAAATAAAAATGGTTATTATTTATGGGTTGTATAAGAAGGAGCATACACCTTTTTAGCTTTTAAATTATATGGTTTAATGTGAATCAAGAAGTCCATATGAGGGATATAAACCTAAATTCATATCAAAATTTTCCATTAATATATGAAGAAAAGGTCCACAGTCCATCTATGGGGACACATAGACCTCATCCGTCAAAATTTTCTTCTCTCCAATTGGTCTATATCAAAATTTTCCATTTATATACCAAGAAAAGATCCACACGGAATACATGGATCTGGTCCATCAAAATTTTCCTTCTTTACACAATTGTCTATCAACAGTGATGTGGACATAGGTCTAAATCATAACCACGAGGTCCATATGAGCGATATGGACCTAAGTCCTTCTTTATACCGTCAGTGATGTAAATTTTCCTTCTTTACATCAATGTGAATCAAAATGTCCATACGAAATATGTGGACTTATGTCCATATCAGAATTTTCTCATTTATATACCAAGAGAAAGGTCCACAATGCACATGGATCGTGTCCAACAAAAATTTTCTTCTTTACAATGGATCCATATTAGAAATTTTCATTTATTTACCAAGAGAAAGGTCCACAATACATGTGTATGAACACATGAACCTTGTCCATCGAAATTTTCCTTCTTTACAATTAGTCTATATTTGAATTTTCTCATTTATATACCAAGAGACAGGTCTACAATCCAAGTATCGGGATATATGGACCTCGCTCGTCAAGGTTTTCCTTCTTTAGATTAATTGTCTATCAACAGTGTTGTGGACCTAGGTCTAGATCACAATCAAGAGGCCTATATGAGGGAAATGGATCCGAGTCCTTCTTTAAATCAATAATGATGTAAAATTTCCTTTTTTACATCAACGTGAATTTTGAAGGCCATATGAGATCAAAAATTTTCTATTTATATACCAAGAGAAAGGTCCACAGTTCAAGTGTAGGTCACATGAACCTCGTCGATCGGAATTTTCTTTCATCAGTTAATTGTCTATCAATTATGTCTTGGCATTTCAAAACACCATGTATGAAACTATTTAATTTAATTCACCGAATACCGGTAATACTAAGTATAATAAATAATAGTTGTTATAAATTAAGTTTTTCTAATTTTTTACATGTAAAAAAAAAAAAGGAAATTGGCTTACAAATTATGTTACAATTTTATATATAAACATATAAATATTTATATATATATATATATAGATATATATATGTGTGTGTGTGTATATATACGGTTTTGTTAAGGAGCACACCTTAATGAGCGTTCCAACCGTTGCCGTAATGGAATTTTTGCTATAGTGCTCATGCAGCCGACCAAGCGGAGCAAAAATTCCATTACAGTAACGGTTTTAATGCACATTAAGGAGCGCTTCGAAACGCACCTTAGCAATATATATATAGACACTAATAAACTAGT
>JAOXNR010000028.1:17468375-17481932 GCA_028571225.1 Parsonsia alboflavescens
AAATAATAGACGTACTTTGTTCCTTCATCCCACATATATTGAGGTTTTTGATTTAAAGATTAACATGAATTGATATAGGACATGAGGTTATGTAAACATGACCTAGTCCATATCAAACTTTAAATAAAACAAGGACACCTTTTTTTTTTTTCTTTTACCTAAAACAAATATACTAAATGCAAGTAAACCATCTTAGAAAATTTAGTAACTTGTCTTTTTTTTTTTGGCAAACATTACTCAGATTTTTTGTAATTAAATATCTTATTTGACATTGACAGTTTTTATTAAATAATACTTAATAAGACAACGTCAATTTCTATTAAAGTTTTGATTGATTTATGAAATAAGAAATTCAATTTTAGATAGAGGAAAATAACATGTAACCTTACTAGCAATGAAACAAGAGCGATCAATATTTTGAGCTCATCATCCCATCTTTCAAATATGATTCAAAACTTCAAATGTAGAAGTGATATATTATTATATTAATATAATGTCAATCAAACGTCAAATTGAATAAGCAAATATTTATTGAGATAAAAATGCGCATTACAAATTTTGAAAACTTCATGATATAGTCATAGAATGTTTTTCAAATATTTCCTATTACTCATTCGTAAAACAGTGACGTACAATTATTCATTAGTGAAAATAGATTTCTTTTAAAAAATAAATACAATCCTCGCATAAGATATCATGACAGAAGAATTTATAGAATTTTATGACATATAGTTAGTTATTCTCTAGACAAACATTGTACTTGTCAACCAAATTAGTTAGTTTATCACCCTTTTTTTTTAGAAGGGTGATAAATTGGAAAAAAAATTAACCTAGAAGTTATCAAATACATTTTTAAATATATTTTTTTATTAAATTTTAAAAATAATAAATTAAAAACTGAAATTTAGCATGTTACAATCTATTATTAGAAAATCTTTATTACCTACATTAAATATAATTTTTATTTTTAATTAAAAAATTTATGATCTAATTACATTTCAATTACAGTGAAGCCATTAAAACTTCAACTAGTAAAATTTTTAATCTATTTACGTAAACATTGTTTTAAACCAATTCATGATTGAAGAAATCAATGAAATAATTTTTAAAAAATAGAAAAGTAAGGTAAGTTAATTATTTTAAGAGTTTGTATGAATGATTTGAGATATATTAAAGGTTCAATGGTTAAAATTTTAATAGAGTGATTGTGACTAGTTAAAGAATTCAATAAATTAAGATAAAAGTGAAAGGGCTCAAGAGGGTAAATGTGATATGATGAGGAGTTTAATGATGCATTAAGTTGTAGATAATTTCTTAAAATCTATTTTGATTTTCAACATTACAAGTATAATAATAATATATAAATTAATGGGATATAAATTTATTAAATTAAAAAATTAATTATACTTAAATTTTTAAATTGTGAAGGATATTGTTAAAACTTTGCAAAATCCACTATCATCATAAAACTGCTGCCGGGGCGGGGGGGCGGTGTTTGACAGAGTCTGTATTCTGCAGCTCAGGGAGGAACTTTTCCAAGTCCCCATCAAGAAAAATGTCTCCAAAGAGTTGGGCTAAACTTATTGAGGACAGGGGAGACATATTTTTGGTAGTAATAAGGAGAGACAAGGAGGAGAGAAAAGTGTCGTTTATTATGGTCTTATCTTAATTAAGTATAATAATAATAATGTCTGGATTTGTTTCTTAATTACTTAATTAATTAGCAGTAAATATGTACTGCATTGCTTAAGACCTGTAAGAGGGTTGGCCCCCCTGAGATGAAACATGAGGGCCCATCACACCAATCAAATGGGTTCGTGAAAAATCATGGTCTTTTGGCACGTTTTTCACGGCAATCTTTAATACACCATCGAAAAACTCACAAGCATCAAATTCTAAAAAAGAGAAACTAAATTTTAGATTTATAAAATTCTCTTTTTAGAATTTAATTTATAAAATATGTCAAAAAAAAAAAAAAGATATTTATATGTTTTTTTAATTATTGTATTTCCTCTATTTAGAATTTAATATTTTATTTTTTATATTTAGTCGTCTAAAATTGAATGTTTAATTTAGTTAAATTTTTATTAAAAAAAAAATGATATTGCAATGTTAAACTTAACTAAATCAAACCTTTTTAGAATATGTACAAGTCGAATTGAGATATTCAATTCTGGATGAAGGGAGTATTAAAGAGGATTTTAAATCTTTTATTACATGTGCAATTTATGTTATATTAATAAAAATCTTATACGTAATTTTTAATTATTATTTTTTAACATATTCTATATATAAGATCATAAAAAAATAAAATAAACTCTACTCTAAGGGTACTTGACATGATGCGTGTTAAATTTTTATTAGTATAATCGGAAATGACATACAAATGTATAATATGAGATTTGAAACCATTAGGGAATAGAATCAAATAAAAAAGTGTTCGAATCTTTTATTTCTTCTACACTATTTACTACACCAACAATAATAAATACTCAATCTATTTCAAAACGATTGTGGTTTAATGAGGGAGATTCGTTTCAAAATATTGTCATTTACACATAACAAAATGTATAAATGAATTAATTTTTTTATCATTCTTATTAATTATTTTCCTTTTCATTTATTTCAAAATGAGTTTATTATTTTACTATTTTCGATAATTAACTAACCAGTAAAAGAGATATAGAGGAGAAAAGTACAATGTAATAATGAAAAATAATTGATTATCTTAATTTCTTCAAAACAAAACTACAATCATTTTGAAATTGAAAGAGTGTACATCTATGTTTTTGTAAACATATTTATTAATAAAACATTAAAAAGAGATACTAAATTATATGATATTTATTTTTTATTAGGTAATATATATTATTTTATTTGATTACATAAAAGATGGAGTAAAATATTTTAAGTAAAAAAATAAAAACCTAAAATATCTGAATACAATAAAAAAAATCATTTTTAAATTTAATTTATGAATAATATAAAGAATCGTGCGGTCCAGCAAATCCTTGACAGTGTGAGAAGAAAACCAGGTGGCCGACAGTTGACACGCCTACGGCCTCCATGGGCTGTTTCACTGCCCATCAAATACAGCATTTGTCATGATTGTCTCTTGCTCCTCCTCTCGCGGTATATATTTTTAAAGATTTAAAAATAAATACATTTATTTAATTAAAATATTAAAAAGAAACTTTACATTTTTTATAAACTTAGTTTACTGTAAAAAAAAAAAACATTGCTTATAATTTTTTTAAAAAAAAGGACTTATTATTTTGAAATAAATTTTAAGAATTGAAATGACATATATGTTACTTAAATTTAAAATTTTATTTCTAATTTCAGAATAATATTCCTTTCGTCTGAAATAAAATGTGTTTATTTTAGGTTGATAAAAATTAAATATTACATTTGACTTTCATAAAGTTATAATTTATTATTATAATTAGTGTCGGTAATTTTAAATGAGTGAATGTAATTAATGAAATTGTGTGTACTTTGTAATATATTTCCTATTAAAAATTATTTATTTTAAAGACTATAGATCGTTTGGTATACTTTTCGTGTGACATTATCCAATGCATAAATAAAAATCTTACATGTATTTTTTAATTATTTTAGTAGATATATTTTATTAATCAAACCTTGTAAATATTTGATCTTGTAGCTTACCAGAAGATGTAGAATTATTTTAAAGATAATTTTTCAAACTATTGCATTACTTTTGTTTTCCTGATTTTGTAAAGTAAGGATCAGAAGAAACAAATGTTAATTGGGCTGGTGGTCATCAGTGAATATGGACAGATCCACTATGTAATGGGTCAAAAGTTATGCTAGTTTATAACATTGAACTGCATTAGGCCCATTAGATGATATTTAACCCACAGTAAAGATTTTTGGGCCAATAACAGCTGTCAGCCCAAAAATTCAGCAAATCTAAGAAATGGCAATTAATGGTTCGAAGACGGATAAGTATAGTTCGGGCAGGAGTGGGTTGTTTCCAACTTGTTCTCTTATAAATAATAAAGAGTTTTTTTTTTAATAAAAAGAAAAATTGAAAGGGATTATATATAAATATATAAATATATATATATATTTATATAAAATAAAATGTTATAAAATATTACGGAGCATACTTTATGGAGTACTACAATTAAATCTCTCTTGGTCAAAGTTAAAAGCCAACTGCCTTTTTAAAAAATATATAAATAATAAAATAAAATTTAATTAAATACTTCTAAGGTTTAGTTTATAAAACCTATATGCAAAAATAATTTTTTATAAAAGAATTTATTTTTTCTTAACAACTATTATAGACTTAATTGGAGCACTCCATAACATATGCTGCGTAACGCTTTATAGCATTTTCGTGTGTATATATATATATATATATATATATATCTATCTGTCATATGCACCCAAAATATAATAACATCATTTATGTTACAAAAAAAGTACTTGATGAATTTTTTAGCCTTTTATATATATAAATATATATATATATATGTATGTATGTATGTATGTATATGACTTTTTTTTTTTCTAAAATAATATCTATAAAAAACAAAACAAAAGTTTAAGAAAAAAAATCGAAAATAACTCTCGTCTCACCTATCTATATATGTGAGATATTTCCAACTTTACCCCTCATTTTATTCCTAACAAAATACATAGAATCTACATCATAGCCTATCAAATGATGTATAGAGAGAAGATAGAGCTAGAGATAAAGTATGGAGGGAAGACCGAAGCATGTTTTGGTGCAATATATAATTCAAAAGACAGTGTGTGATAATACTGTTATGAGTTATCTTGTAAAGGACAGCATTATATCCAAACAATAAAAAATTTACACTTCATAATTTTTTTTGTCATATATTTTATAATATATTATTATTATTTTTAAATAATACATTGACCAAGCAAATACACACAAAAGGACTACATAAAGTTAATTTCGTAGCTTATTATAGCATTTCGGTATATATATATATATATATATTTATATGCACTCAAGCTAGCTGGATGCCATATATATGTAATCTCAATGAACTTCTTTGTTTTTCCCTCTTTTGGGGTCTTTTAGCTTTTCTTCCTGAAAAGAAGGAAAGCTGGCCACTCCATATCTCTTTTGCATTAGAATAATTAAGGACTTGTACATGATGAAAGTACTTGAAATCCAAATTGTATACAGTAATTAACAATAATTAGTAAGAAAACTTCAGAGTAAAGAAACGGATGCAAGAAATTAGTCACTTATTAATTTAACTTGTATAAATTTTAAATTTAATAATATCAAATTTTTAACTAATTAAGGAAATGAGACATTTATTTCTAAACAAATGAAAATAGGGATATTTGAGAGAGTACATTTTCTTTTCCCTCCCCAATACAAGGGGAGAATTTCATTTTTTTTTAATAACTCTAACCGGAAAAGCTCCATATAAAGAGTACCTGTAGTCTTTATATACGTTACTGCAAATATGAGTTGTTGTCCAAGAAAAAAGGGAGAATCGTCTCAAAAAGAGGAGCGAAAAAGCAAGTACGTAGATGCATGACATGGTTACCGAGGAATTATATATATATATATATATCTATATAGATATATGCTTTGCATGGGAGGGACGAAACCTGTATCGTTGGTGGGTGGGTGGGTGCATCTAACAAGAAAGAAAAATTATGATCATATCATTTGCTCCATTCAAAAGCAAGCAATTGCAAACAAAACCCATGATTCTATTCTACCCATTGATCTCTTTTCTGTTCATTGTTTTTCCTCTTCTTTTCCAAACTTTTCTCTACTTTTTAGGGCAAAGCAAAAGGGAAAAGAAAAGTGGAGAGGAGAAAAGATAAGAAAAGAATTAAAGTAAGCAAACCGAGAGATCTGCAGACCGATCGGACGACTTACGGACGTCGTTGTGGAAACCGAGTGGATTTGGGTCCTTTTTTTTTTTTTTCCTTTTTGCATGGAACTATACTAACTAACTACAAGCATTGCCCGAGGAATCGAAAGCAGAACCAAAATCGTTTAGAAAATCTAAATCCCTTTCTTTTTCTTTTTTGCATTAAGGATCAGAGAATCTGATACCGACTTCTTGCATGTTCCATGCAAGAATCAATACTACTTTACGATCAGGACAATAATATTTTGTTCTGAGACACATTGAGAAGGAATGGGCTCGCATACGGATTAATGTTTCAGTTGTTTGTGTTAATTAACATCATTCCAAAATTCATTTTCTTATGATCAGGATTAGATACGTTTGAATTTGATATCGATGATTTATAAATTTCGTTTGATTTAAAATTATTTTTAATTACTAATCAATTAATCTCTCTCTTACTCAGGAATTAGATGCTTTTATTTTTATGTGTTTTGAGATTTTATTGGAAATCAAATGTTTTATTCGGGTTAAAGTTTTAATACAAATTTGACATGGTTAAATTAAATATTACAATAAAATAAGATCACATAACATTATTCCCCTTCATTCAAAATTAAGGTAATATATATTTGTTCTTTCGGGACATACTGGTGGGGAAAGTAGCAAGTGCATGGAATTCGAATAAATTATAATTAGTAATAGGGGAAGTGAGTCCAAAGTATATTATAAATAAGGACGAAGTGAGTACTCATTAGTTAAACTCTTTTACTTTCGGGATTTATTCAAAATCAAATTGGGAGATTTAACTTTTGGGAGGAAGTGAGTAATAATTTATCCATGCTTAATTAGTTCCAGAATATTTATCATGTCTATCAAGTCAAAAAATGAAAAACAAAAACATATAGCAAAATTTGGTTTGGGTTTAAATCATTTTTAACTTTAGGTAATATTTTCTTTAGAATTAAAAATGTCTCAATTTCTTGGATTAACGAGTAAGCCTGCTACCAGTGTCCGTAGGTATACATTAGTAAAAAAAATTGGTCTCAATTTCTATTTGGGGAATGAAGAGGATAGATTTTTCCTTTTTGTTTTTTTTTTTTTTAGTAGGAAGAGAAAAATTCTTTAAAGGACTTAATGTTTATACATCTTTTTCTTAGTTCATTTATTTTTCGATTTTGATTTTTGTATAGAAATGGATGCAGTCATGAGAGAAATGATTAGCTAATAAGAGTAATTAACTTTACTGAAAATATTCATTTACATGCTGAGCATTTCATTAATTAACAGCTGTTTGATCAATTGCATTAATGAACAAATTAGGCGAAAAATAATAATAATAAAAAAAGAAGGTAAATATATATGGGAATGGGATGAATACGTTAGCTAGGACTGGTGTTGCCTAGTAAAGATCTTCTGCCCAGGAGCAAGTATGGCCATTGGATCATAACAGGATTTCCTGTCGACGAATCGCGTCCACTGATTCCCAAAATGCTGCTTCCACTCAACTTGAGAGTTGTAAGTCGGGAGGTACAACTTGTACTTCAACCCATTGTTGTCACAGCATTGAATAATTTCTCTATTCTGTGCAACCAAATCTTCCAACGGTAGACCTTTTGGATAAGGAGGACTAAACCGGAGTAACGCCACCAAGTAGAACATATCCCCCTCCGGCAATACCACCGATGTTCGACCATCCCACCTAATTTCAGAAAAAATAAAAAAGGTCCAACAAATTATATATTTTATGAAAAAATACACGATAAATTTCTACCTCGGAAAAAAAAAAAAAAAAACATGTACTTGGAAATCTATAGGATCCGAATGAAATGAAAAATTCAAGGAGGAAGACAAAAATAATGTTGCTGTGATTGGGATGGCAAATTAATACCCGCATCGTATTGAGAACTGACATCGAAAGCTACACCTTACACTTTTCCCCAAAATCTCATCTTCTCGGAGAAAAAAAAGATCCCGAAATGTCTGCCTTATTTGTATAATCAATATTCACCCACCTTCAAGAATACCTTATTCAAATCTCATCCTCAATCGGTAATTATTTTTTTCCCCCTCTCCTCTTTTGGGCCGAAAATTAATTTATCAAATGAAGATCTCAACGACCATGGTTTAGAAATCATAAATAAATCGTGGTACCCACCAGATCTTTGTCCGAAGGTACGCAGGATTTGTAGTACCGTGTACGCACATTAAGGTTTTGTTTGTACCATCCCATCCCATTCCATTATTATTATTGAAGGTTTATAATAATGCAATTAAGATTACGGTTATAATTAGGTTTAGCAGACAATCAAAATCTCATGATGAATCGATTATTCAAAAAAAAGGCACAAATTTGCCAATGCGGGAGAATGTGGGATCCACTCAATTATATAATTTTTACCTAAATATAAAATAAATAAATAAATAAATAACAAAGGGACCCACCTAAAAAAAAATAATACTTTTTTAATCCGGAATTGAATATAAACATTTCTATTCTGAATTATTCGAAAATAAAAATCTTATCCCTTAAATGAAGTAAAATTTTCTTTAAAAATTGATATAATTAAATGTAAAATAAACTAAATCAATTTATTTTTTTAAAAATTTATGTAAGTCAAAATCATACATTCAATTCTGGATAGAGGGAAGCAATAACACGACATAACTACAAAATCTTAACCACCCGATTTAAGATGTTCAGCAAATAGTCAGCACATATATAAAATAATAAATATAAGTAAGATAATGTATCGCCGAGAGGTGGTCCCTTTTTTTCTATGCCACACCACGCGCGAAGACGAAAAAATATTCCAAATCAGACATCAGACTCAGCACTTCCTAGTGGGTCCCACATGTCTGCGGTTGCCACGTTTCAGTGTTAACATTTTATGTTTTATAATAAATTTAATTTTAATGATTTTTTTTTTTTACCAACACACTTATGTGTGTATATATATATATATAGTTTTGCTAAGGTGCGCTCCGGAATGTGCCTTAATGAGCGTTCCGATCGTTACCGTAACGGCAATTTGCTACAGTGTTGTTTGGTTGCATGTGCACTGTAGCAAATTATCGTTACGGTAACGGTCGGAGCGTGCATTAGCAAAATTCTATATATATATATATACACTTAATTTTTAAAAATAAAAATAAAAATAAAAATATATAAAAATAATATAAAAAAAAAAGCCTTACTTGGAGCGGAGGAGGGGGTACACGAGCATGGGGCCGCCGATGCCACGGTTTAGGATGTTACGAAAGATGAGGCGATCGAAGGCGGAGATGTCCTCTTTAGCGACGAAGATGTTAAGCCAAGGATGGGGTGCATCGTCCCATATGCCATTTTCTTTAGCATGTCGTTCCGAAACCTTTACACGTAATAGGAAATCCACGTAACTCATGTCCACTTGGAACCTCAAATTCTTGATATATCCAAGCTGTCCCAGCCATCTATCCACCGCCTACTCAAAATAAAATAAATTAAATCAGAGGACAAGAATGTCATTCTAATCGGGAAAAAGAAGGAGAAGGAGAAGGAGAAGGAGAAGGAGAGAGAGCGTCGGGGAAGGGGGACCGGTATACCGGAGAACGTCACAGAGAATCTGTAAATGACCGGCAAAAGGACAGCTGGGTGATGCTAACATTACTGTATTTTCGTCCCCCTCTGACCAAATTTGTCCTTTTACGGGACAACATACATCAGAGGGAAAGTACGGTGTCAATCTCGTAATAAAGAGGGAGTTGTGTGTCCACTTTTCCACACGTTGCTGGTGTCAGAAAATCTAATGGAAGATACACATTATACCTTTGTGGTAAGTTTCATTATTCAAGTGAGATAGTTACGTTATGCATATAATTCTCCCGCTCGTGTCCTCAGCCACTTCTTACCCCACACCTACATTCCCTACACGTGTCTCCCCACTCCCACATCCCCTTTTAGACATTTCACAAGTTTTGATCTCCAAACAAATTCAGAAATTTTCAAATTTATCTTAAATGCTAGAATTAAAATTGTATTCAATTTATTTTCTTTTTTTAAAATATCAATTTGTTAAAATATTTTTTTACAGTTCGCCGGAGCGGAGGGACTGGGACCATAGAGAGTGAGTGATGGTCAACAGAAGCAGGTGGGACCGATAATTAGCATCCACCTAGGTCAAAACAGAGTCCGCTTCTCCTAAACAGACCCGCTACCACTGGGGCCCCACAAATTCTGTTTCTATTCTCCCCGCCCAGAAAAAATTTCGGGAAATCTAATGCAAAAACAAAGTTTAATTATTTTATTTTTATGCTGAATTTTGGCTTTTTCCTAGAGGAAAAATTGATCCATAGTTCTATCCCATTTGATTGGTGCTAATTTTATGACAGGTTTATTCCATGCAGAAGACTTAATTATTTTCCACGATGTCCAAACCAAGATAATCCATCTTGCGCATGGGTTAAGATTTAATTTGATTAATTAATTAATTAAATTATTTTAAATATAAACTCGAAATTTTTAATTTTTGAGCACAAAAATAAAATCAAAAAAAAAAAGGAGAAAAAGTTTTTTTTTTATTTACCGCATCCACGGTGGAGAGTGTGTCAGTTTTCTGATAATGTAAGCCAACTTCAAGGCAATAAACAACGGGGCCAGCGGAGCGGGGAATCAGGGCCGGGTTAAAAGGTTGATTTGGATCCAACGGGACGGACGGCCAGCCGTTGACAGGGTCATCACTGTTTACGAAGACGAATCCTTCTACGTAGTCGAAGGATCGATCTGCAGCGGAGCCCCGAGTCACGAGCAACTCGGCATCGCGAGTGAAATCGCTGAACTCACTGTACACTACCCTTATCCACCTCACCTAATCACGAATAAAAAATGCATTATAACTAAATCAACAGAAAAGCCAGCTTTCATGCACAAGAAAATAAATTAAGGAAGAATTGTTTAAATATTATTCTTGAGAAAGAATTTTAAAAAGAAAAAAAACGAACCATATTTGGGGCGGGTTGAAGAGGAACTCTAGCTCTAGTGATGATACCGAACTGGCCAAGACCACCAAGAACGCTGAAGAAAAGTTCAGAATTGAGGGATTTTGAACACGTGAGGATATCACCTTTTCCGGTGACGACTTCCAACTCCGTTACGTTAGAGGTTTGAGGTCCGTAACGGTAGGCTTGGCCACTGACACCGGCGTTGGAAAGTGTGCCACCCACCGTTAAATCAAGATAATCCGTCCAAGACCTTGGGGCCAAACCAAAGGAAACGCAGCGTCGCAACACGTCAGCCCACAATGCCCCACCACCCACGTCCGCATAAGGGGTTTTGTCAGTGGGGCTAAAACTTTGGTGGACCTCAATTCTATTGTAATTGTCCATTGATTTCATATCGATGACGAGTCCTTTATGGGCCATGGCTTGGCCGTTGATGGAGTGCCCATTTCCCCTCGCCGCTACCGTAAGATTCGGTGTTCGCGAAGCCAGCTTGATCACTTTTGCTATGTCCTCTGCGCCACCGGATGGTCTTATCACCGCCAAGGCCTTACTCGAATGCATACCGCCGAAGTCTTTACCGGCTGAACCGGTGATCCCGTGTTCGATGCTGCCTTGGAGTTGGAGGTCCTCTAAACCTTTCCTCAAGATTAGAACGTCGTCGTCTTCATTGTTGTTAGGCTCCGGACCTTCCGGTATTGAATTGGATACCCTCTCCAAACAGGCTATCATGGTTTCTTCTTCCTAATTCCTTCCTCCTCGCCGGTTAATTACCCCAAAAAAAAAATTATGTATGTATATTCTGAATTATATATATATATAGAAAGAGAAAGGGAGAAATGAAATGATGAAGAAAAAAAGAACTCCGGGGCAGGTTTTATTGAGGTGGTGGTCTGGGGATGGAGGAGAGGATGGATTTCTCTCTCTAAAATCTCGGTATGAGGTCTTCGCGTAGGCTTAGACGGGGAGTTAAATAGTGGCCGGTTGAAGCTTTTCTGACTAATTTTTGGAAATGAAATCTTAAAATTATAAATTATAATTAGAGCTGTCAATTGTGACTGATCCAATTCGATCCGATCTCAACCCTATGGATCAAAAAATTTAAAGGATTTAAACGAACAAGTTCCATTTTTTGAATTGTCATCAAAATCCTTATCTACCCCAACTCCATAAGTGTCAGGATCAAAACGGGAAGGCCCTTATATATATATGTTTATATATATTACTTTTTTTACTTTAAAAAATATTTAAAACAAAACATTTTAATTTTCACACTACTTTTAAAAATTCAAAAAAAAAGAGTAAACAAAGTGGAAAAAAAAATAGAGAAAAATGTATAAAATTATTAAATACAAACCAAAAAACTCAATTTACCATTTAAAACTCATTACAGTAAAAAAAAAAAATTTGAATTAAGAGTTTGAGTTTTAATAAAAAAAAATATTACAAATAATAATATTGTAATAGTAATAGAAAAAATATATATTTTTAATTATAATAAATAAATTTAAAAAAAAACAACTTTTTTAATATCTTTGATCTTATGAATTATCTCAATCCAATCCAATTTTGACATCTTTAATTATAATAATAAAATAGGACTGAACCAATCTCAGCCTAATCCATTTTGACATCTATAATTATAATAATATGATTGTTTTGGTACTTACAAAAAAAAAAAGTAAAAAAAGAAATGGAAATGGAAAATTGAGGCAGTTAAAATCGCATATCAAGCTGCCACTTGTCATGGGATTTTTGGTGGGATTCCTCGATTATTGTCATTTGCAGGTACAATTTTTTAGAGGTTGACTGCAGGAGCGATTTTTAATTAATGCAAGATTTTTTTATTATTATTATTATTATATATATATATATTTTTTATTATTATTTTATATATATATATATATAAATTCACAGTTGACCTTTTTTTTTTAAGCTATAAATTATTTTAAATTGAATATTGTTTTTAATTATAAGTTAATTTCGAAAAATGGATAAATATTTTTACTGCTTTTTAAAAATTATTAATTTACTAAGCTTATAATTTTTTAATTGATTAATTAAGATTTTACTTATTATTTTTGGTAACATTAAACTTTGAACCGTTTGTTAGGCAGGGATAAGTTTTGGATCTTTTAATACTCCTTCCATCACTAAATATAAATCATTATAAGTCATTATTTTTAGTTAATTAGATATTTGAAAGTATTTTTTTTATACTATCCGTCTAATGATATATATGGGAATGATATTCAAATTTTTGAATGGATGATAAGAAGGCATTTTAGGAAAAAAAAACCCTTAATTTTTGCAATAATAATGGTTGGTGACCTATATTTAGTGATGGACAAAATGCATTATTTTTTGGTTGTGTGATACATTCTAATAAACTAATAAAAATCTTACACGTTTATTTTAATTGTTTTTGTGATATATTTTATTAATTAAAACATAAAAAATTAAATTAAACTCTATCAATACTCAGATTTTTTTGACCTAGGGATACTTTTTGACCTAAAGAGTATCCCGCAAAAAATTATAGTAGAAGATCTCAAACGAAGGGATAGTATTAGTTTTTTTCTGTTTCTTATTGTTGTCAACTTATTTCACAATAGTTGACGGAGAGGTTCCTTATACCCACTGCATTCAGGCAAACTGGTTCAGATATTACTAATATATATATATATATATATATATA
>JAOXNR010000028.1:17482032-17502782 GCA_028571225.1 Parsonsia alboflavescens
AGTCAAATTTTTAAATCGCATTAATTTCTTTTTCTCTTCGCTTGAAAAGTTTTCAAGTTTTAACTTTTAAGATGCATCAAAAGATATGATCGAGTGATTAGTTTGCATTTTGCAGGTCATGGGTTCGATTAGTTTTGATAAGTTGTAGATCCCAACGGAATAATCGAGCTGCGTGAGAATGGACAATTATATATATATATATATATATGATTGCTATAAAACGCAACTGTCAAAACGACATCATTTTGATAGTGAAATAAATGGATGTATCCTTTAGATCCACTTATTTTGCTGCCAAAACGACATCGTTTTGTCAATTGCCCTCCAACGGTTAGTATTTTATAGCAATTTTATATATATATATATATATATATATATTGCATTTTTTTTAATTTTGAAATGTGAGAAAATGGTCTTTTTTCCCCTCATTTTCATCCAGCTACCCAAAACTAGGATATTTTTACGGGTTTACCCTTGTTATGGGCAAAAGTGTCAAAATTAGTTACGAGAAGAACGTATTCAGAGACAACAGTTAAGAGTCGGATGCAGGATTTCTGGACCACCTCTGAAAATTAGTTGGATTTGCCAAAAACCCTTGAACTGGCTGAGATACCTTCAAATAGAGGAACGATTTCATATAATTTTTAATATATGTAATATAATATTTTATTTTGAAGAGTTATCAGAGATTTGAGTCTGTAGAAGCAGTAGGCTAGGGCTGCTCAGGTCGCCGCACCGGTTGAATTCGGCGGGGAAGAGAGTGTTTCTCTTTTCACATCAGAATGGGTTTAACAGAATTATCTAGGGTTTCTGGTGAGGCCGGAACAGTCAGAGAGGAAGCGGGGACTAGTAGTGCAAGTACCTCGGATGCAGAAGCTGCTGGCGGAGTAAGGCGGTTTCCGCTGGCAGCACAGCCGGAAATTATGAGGGCCGCTGAGAAGGACGACCAATACGCCTCCTTCCTATACGAAGCCTGTCGAGATGCCTTTCGTCATCTGTTCGGTGTGTGCTGGCGCTTTCTCTATAATTGTTATGTAGCAGTTGCATTATATTTGTCCCATGTGCGAAGTGGAAGAATGACGAATTTATTTATTTTATTTTTTAATTTCTTTCGTGTTTTCTTTTTCTTGCCATTTCAGGTACGAGAGTTGCTATGGCTTATCAGAATGAGGTTAGGGGACTTAGTTCATCAGTTAAACTTGATGCTTAGGAGTTTCTATTACTTAGAATTGACACTGTTCAGGAATCGTATTCATTTCAGAAGTGAAAAGTTGTCCTCTTGTCTTCCAATTATATATCTTTCCCGTATTTCGCATTATATAGCTGAATGACATTGGAGATTGGATTAATTTCTCACTGAAACGTAAAACCCCGCATGTTCTTTCTGCAAACCAACCCCAGGGGATTTTATATTATGCCGTAATGAATCTCCAATATATCCTGTTTCTTACCTACATTCAATTTATTGTTAATTGTTCATCTTATCTTGCATGAACTTATCATAAAATGGTGGGAAAAGGGAAATTGAAAGAGAAAAAGAGATAAACTAGGGGAAGGATTTAGTTGAAATGGTACTACTCAGTTGAATGACATCACAATTCTTTGCCTCAATTTATCACAAGATATTCTTAGGGGTAGCTGAACCAGGACTTAATGCTAGAGGGCATTCAAATTTTTCTACTGTATATGCTTGGCTAGTGTTATTACAACAGTATGCCCTTTCATTAACTCACCATATGCCGTGGATTGTGGTTATCAGCTGATTTCTAACTTGTCATATTCTTTTCAGACTAAACTTTTGGGGCAGATGCTTTATTATGTCTTGACAACAGGTGCAGGACAGCAAACACTGGGAGAGGAATACTGTGACATCATCCAGGTTTGTGCCTTTTGTTTATTAAAGCCTTGGAGTATATTGCTATTAATATTTAACAATTCCATCTTTTCTTCGATGTCCTAAAGTGAAAGTCATGAATGAAATTAAGTTACATGTGTCCTGAAGAAGAGATGGTGGGTGGTGGAAGTGGATTCAGAATTCTATATTTTCGACTCAGAATCGTAATTTAGTTCTAAAATTGAATAACTCTCTCTAGACCCTGTATTGGTTGGATCCCCTTGCACTACTGTTCTTTCTGTGGGATGTATTTCTCTGCAGGTGCAAGTAATGAGACTCTAATATCTTGCCTTTCCTTTCTTAAAGCTAAACAGATTTAATCCAATCTTGATCCTGTTCCCATGTTTACTCTTTGATGATCTAACTTCTTTTCTTGAAATATGTTTTTTTATTGTAATATTGGAATAAGTGGTTAAATGGTTTCAAATCCCTTTACCTGATGCTGAGGATTTATGTAATTCTGCAGTACTCTACACAGTTGTTTCATTCTATCAATACTTGGGTTTATAGGTTGCAGGACCATATGGACTTTCGCCAACACCTGCTAGATGTGCCCTCTTTATTTTCTATCGAACGGCAGTTCCTTACATTGCAGAGAGAGTTAGGTACACTGGTTCTTTAGTTTTTTTCTTGTTTCATTACAAAATATTGGTCCTTGGCTAAAACTGCTGGTTGATTCTGGTTTACAGCTCGAGAATTGCTTCTCAAGGCATCTCTCTGGCTGATTCTCTACCTGATGATTTTCATGCTGTTGCTGTTGTGGGGAGGACCCAAATTCAACCTTCTGAAACTGTTCAAATCCCAGTGACACAGATTTCAGCTTTCAGCAGATTTAAAGCAAAAATTGTTGGATTGTGGTCGTATGCAGTTCGTAGGTGGCCCTTAGTATGCCCTCTTCCATATACATTATTTACCTCCTTTTGTATAAGGTTGTTAACTATTGTTGAATTTTTATGGGTGCCTGTCTTTTAATTTTGACTTGGAAATCCATTTTTATCAATTTGGAGAGTGGATCTCTTTTCTTTGATTTTTTTTTCTTCTCTAGTCACGTTGAATTACCTTTTCACAGTTGAATCTTACCCTTATTTTCTTTTCCTGACATCGTTATGCTCTTCATCTCAGGCTCTTCCCTTAGCTCGTGAATTTTTTATGTTGATTCTCCGCACTAACCTAATGTTCTTCTACTTTGAAGGTAATTCATTACCACCCATAGATACCCATTGTGGATTCTCTGGTTTTCAATTTCAAGAATCCCCAGGCATTTTCCAATTCTTGTTTTTTGGCAGGCCTTTATTATCATATATCAAAACGTGTAGCAGGCATTCGTTATGTATTTATTGGTAAATCTACCAGCCAACGACCTAGGTATGTTTCTACTTGAGAATGGAGATAGATAAATCTTAGATTGCAATTTTTTTAATGATTCATCTTTCTTGACTTCGGGGAAAGGTGGTTGCTTTCATATATATATATATATATATATATATATATATATATGTATATGTACGGTTTTGCTAAGGCGCTCTCCGGAGTGCGCCATAATGCGCGCTCCAACCGTTACCGTAAGGGAATTTTTGCTACAGTGCGCGCTCCGGAGCGCACCTTAGCAAATCCATGTATATGTATTTATATATTTCTTTAATGCATTTTCTTGTTGGTTCCAGGCTTTATTAGCTAGTAAACTGAATTATACATTTATTTATATTAAACAGAAGTATGAATTTTGCATCTAGAAACCAAGTTATTGCATCTGTCTTTTTTGATATTATTTTTGTTCTTTCTTTTTATTTTAACTTTCAGATTATATCTTCAAAAGTCACTGAACGGAAGTGACTTGGTTGCTTGAAAATGTCTAACATCATTAACTTTATCTTGTTATGCAGATATCAAATATTGGGGTTTTTTCTTTTAGTTCAACTTTGTATCATTGCTGCTGATGGATTACGGCGGAGTAATTTATCTTCCATTGCAAGTTCTGTTCAACAAGCATCTCTTGGGAACTTCCAAGGTTCTGCAGGTTATAAAATGTTAATTTTCTTTTGGTCTTATTTCCAGGCTCGAGGGAAACTATTTCCTTGCTTAGTTCAAGGATACCTGTCTGAGGTCCTTTGCTAGTCTTACTGCTATGAATAAAATTGAGGAAAATCAATAGTCATAAGACCTTTGCTTGGAGAATTTTTTCCTGATCTAATGCGATGGTGCAATGCCCAATTTTGCAGGAACATATCCCTGATAAATATAATTCAGTTGTGATTTCAAAATTGTCGGAAAGGACAATGTCAATTTCAAGTAATCATAACCAGTAAAATGTAGCTTTTATGAGTTTGCCTATTCATGCAAGTTTCTTTTGGACCGTAGGCCGAGGTTTGCCTGTTTTAAATGAAGAAGGAAATCTGATTACTGGAGATGCTGAAAAGGGCAGTTGGGGTTCTGAACCTGCATCAACTTCTGAGGTAGGTTTTCTATACTTCAACACAAATTTTTTTCCGCAAGGTTTCTCAAGCTTGTAAGCATGATCAGATGACTACCAAGAGCAAGTGGTACATCTATGGACTAGAAGCCTCAGATGTTTTTAATTCAACATAACTCTTGTTGGACTTTCCCCCAGACATTAAAGAAGTCAGCTATATGTGCGCCCTTATTTATGTGGATAATTGGATATTAATATTTCTACTCATTTTTCATGTGTTCAGATTGACACATACTTGAGACTTTAATTCTGAAGTGCATGATTTGTAGTACTTTCTTCAAATATCATATTTTACCTCCTGTCAAAATTTTTATCCATCCTCATTACTTTGTATCTTTCTACTTACAGTCGAGTGCAGCTGGAGTAAGCAAATGCACACTTTGCCTAAGCAATCGCCAAAATCCGACTGCTACTCCCTGTGGTCATGTATTTTGCTGGTATCATCTAGTTGAATCCTCATTTTTCCTCTCTCTTGATAGTGGCTTTCATTTCCTTCTATTTTTATCTTTTGCCCCTACCCTCTCCCCTTTCAATTGTACACCTCCTATGCTATTCTTGAAGGGTTGTTACGTTATATAATTGTACTGAAATTGTAGGAACTGCGTCATGGAGTGGTGTAATGAAAAGCCCGAGTGTCCTCTTTGCCGTTCTCCCGTAACACATTCAAGCCTAGTCTGCCTGTACCATTCAGATTTTTAATTTTCATCATTGTGCTCTTGAATTCGAGGGCAAGAACTGACAATAATGTGCAGATGGAACATACGTGCAAAGATTATCCGGAAGCAAGCAGATCTTCCGAACTCCTCAGCGTCAGAAGTCTCTTCATAGTATGGCCACAATAAGAAATCTCATTCTGCCTACTTACAACAGTTGAAAAAAAAAATTCTTAAAGCCTTCCAATGTTTTAGTGTTCGATTTGGGGCTCAATATGGTTTAGGTAACTTTCTGTGCCGTGTTCTGTTTCTTGAACATTCTGAGTTATCCTATTATCCTCGTGTTAAAACAAAGATAGAGTACTAATTTTACTTTTCTCCCTCTACTAATAAAGGTTTCGGAATGCATTTATTATGATTTATTCTTGTGATAATTAATGCAACGTGTATTTGCCATGTATGTCAATTGGGGTTAACCGGTCCCCACCCACTCTCAACCCCAGGAAGGAAGTGGAGAATTTGAAGGTTTGGGACAGGTTAATCCCATTATTTGACGGATCACTGAAATTCTTACCCTACCCAACGCAGTCCCAAGAAGACAGAAGGTTCAGGAAGGGTTAATCCTTAATAATTTTTTTATTTTGAAAGATATTTAAATGAAAATTAATATATTTATAGATATATATATATAGGAATATTTTGATGGGTTAT
The DNA here is from genome assembly GCA_028571225.1 of Parsonsia alboflavescens. Classification (NCBI taxonomy): domain Eukaryota; kingdom Viridiplantae; phylum Streptophyta; class Magnoliopsida; order Gentianales; family Apocynaceae; genus Parsonsia; species Parsonsia alboflavescens. Next base: position 17,487,761 of record JAOXNR010000028.1, read on the forward strand.
TCAGTACAGAACTAACGGAAAAGTAACGATAATCTTTTGCGACGGTGATTTTTTATATCTTTTTACCTCACAATGGTGTGGCTTTCTCACTAAAGATTGAAAAAAATCATCATCGTAAAATATTGTCGTTATTTTTCTATCGCTATTACATCAATTTTTTATGCTATATAACACACCAAAGCATTCCCATATATATATGCTATATAACACACCAAAGCATTCCCATATATATATACAATATAACAAAACATTTTACAAACTTTACAGAAAATTATTAACAAAGTGAAGATATAAAAATAGAAAAAGAAATGCGAAAGAAGACTTTAAGAGCCGAAGAGGAAGGTGAGGTTGGTGATGGCGAAAAGAGGTAGAAAAATCTTATGAGGTGTTGATGATGAAGGAAGAGAGCTGGTATAGAATGGGAAGAAGAAAAGAAAAACAAATCTAAGATTAATCAACAATAGATATTTTTTTTAACTGGCCCATTTACTCCTTAATAGCCCCTAACCTATAAGGACGGATCCAAAAATGGGGTTGCAATTTAGGTTACATCTATCAAACCCAATCTTTAAAAAATTTTGGATGGGCTAGCCCGGCCCAAGAGTATAACCCATTTTAAGAGATCCAGGTAAATACCCAGACTCGGAGGAGCCATTAGCCACACTCCACAGTTCAATCTCACGTGGGATCTGCACGAACGTACACAAAACTAGGGTTTTTTTTTGGTTGTGGGAACTCAAAAGGAGAATCAAAACTGCATCGTCTTCCTCAACGATTGCTTTCAAAGGAGGGGGAAAAATGAGATATTGGTTCAATTTCTCATTTTCGTTGTAAGGTTCTTGATAAAGGCCATCAATTTTCTTTATTAAAGAAAAAAACTTCTGCTCATTTCCCCTTGAATTTTATTCTTTGGCATTCTCCGCCATCTCCCTCCGCCTATCCACTAATGCAGCTTTTCCTACTCAAGTTCAATCATACATCCTGAGATGACCATTTCGCAGCTCCTTTACACTGCCGTTAAAACCTCACTCTCCAGGTTCCCATTCTCTTGTCCCCATCCAAACCCCTGCCTTAAACACCAAAGTTTCTCACTCTTCATCTCCCACTTCTCCACCTCGTTTCTGATCACAAAAATCCCCAAAAAGTTCAAGAAAAAACGCAAGAAGAAAGAAAGCCCTCGCACCAAACTCGTCCAAACGGAACCAAACCTCATTGCCCACTTTGAAAACATACTCCATCGCGATGCACAATTCAGATTCTTGACTAGAACAAAAGAGTACCTGTTCAAGCAGCGAGAGCAAGTCATACGTCTTGATGATGCTGGAAAATTTTACCAAAAACTGGGCTTTCCCCGTGGCCGAAAAGTCCTGAAGTACATTCAACAACACCCTTTAATTTTTGAAGTCTATAGGCATACGGATAATAAAATGTGGCTGGGGTTTACTGATTTTATGGATAAATTGTTGCTTGAAGAGAGTAAAATTATGGATCAAATGGAAATTGATAGAGTGACTGTTGTTAGGAAATTGTTGATGATATCTGCAAATAAGAGGATTCCACTTAGTAAGATTTATCATAACAGGCTTTTGTTTGGTATACCAGAGGATTTTAGAGATAGATTAATTAAGTATCCGGAGTATTTTAAGGTGGTTGTTGAGGAGGATGGGAAAAGAATTCTTGAGCTTGTTAATTGGGATCCTTCATTGTCGGTCAGTGCTTTGGAGAGGGAATTTTTGATTGATGAGGATAAGGTGAAGAGAGCATTTAAATTTCCAGTGAAACATGGGAAGGCATTGGAATTGGATGTGGATGATAAGAGGAAGTTGAATATGTTGAATACTTTGCCCCTGGTGTCACCTTATTCAGATGGGGGTAGGTTGGATTTGTGGACATTGGAAGCTGAGAAGTATAGAGTTGGCGTACTTCATGAGTTCTTGAACTTGACTTTGGAGAAGAGGGCTTATATTCATAACATTGTAGAGTTCAAGGAGGAGCTTAGTCTCACTAAACATACTTATCAGATGCTTCTGAAGCAGCCTCGGACATTTTATTTGGCTGGTACAGAGATGAATTGGTGTGTATTTTTGAAGGATGCATATGGGGAAGATGGAGGTTTGATCAATAAGGATCCACAGTTAATGTTCAATGAGAAGTTGTACAAATATGCAGACAAGCAAGAACTAGAATCTGGAAACAATGTAGTTCAGAATTGAAGTCTGCATCAGGCTTTCAAAATTATTCTTGTGGATAGTAGTTCTTTTGTATCACAAAAGTGAGATAGATGACAGAAGTACGACTCGTTTAGCAAAATTCTGATGCATGACAAAACACAGAAGGAGAATAGGTATTTTATGTCAATAACTTTACTGGAGTTTGAGACACTTGTTATTGAAAGAAGTCTGTTTTTATTTTTTGGATCTAAGTTGTTCTTTATGAAACTTTAAGTCGATCAAAACTTGTACCTTTTAACTGTTCTGAATCCACCAAAAATATTATATCAAAATAAAAACAATTACAATACTTTATGTTCAAATTCTCATTGAACTTGGAGAGTGAGGTTCTAATAGCAGGGTAAAGGAGCTGCGAAATGGTCAACTCAGTATGTGTGGTTGAAATTGTGTAGGAAAAGCAGCATTAGTGGGCGGGCGGATGGAGACAACGGAGAAGTTTGCTTTTGGTTTCCGGAAGATGTCTTTAGGAACGGGTTTCGTCTGAGTTTTCTTTATTAAACCCGACATAGAATGAAGAATGTGTCCTACAAAAATCTTCCCCCTGGGAAGGAATAAGGATACAATTCAAGGGGGAACTAGCAGAAGCTTTTTTCTTTATTCTATGACAGGTTTCATGAAGAAAGTTGGTGGCATTTAATTTGATAGATTTTAATTTTTTCTCCTCCAATTTTAAGTTTCTTTGAAGTAATTCTTTTATACTTTTTAATGTGTAGTTTGTGGCTCTTGGAGTGCTAAATGACGAGGTTAGGGTTACGCCTATGAGAACGTAGATCATTCTCCGGGCCACTCATACTCAGGATAGACTCAATAATAGTACATGGAGAATTAGATAAATCCGGTTTCAGTTTATAGTACTTGGATGGTGTAGAAACGGTTCTCATAATCTACAAAAATCACCTCTTTTTTGTTGCTTCACCTGTTGAATGGTAAGAAATTTGTATGAGTTTTAGGTTGGATACTGGATTTGTGAAGTTTGTGTGTTCTGTGCATTAATTAGAGTTTAGATCCTTAATCTTGAGGTCTTCCGTCAGGCCATTTCTGTATGCTGTTACAGTTATAAATTGAAGAATGTGGATGATAAGTATCGTACAAGATGAGTGCAAGAACACTGCTGATTGATTAATAGAATTTTTGTTTGGATCCTGGAACAAATGTTTTGATGTTTTATACTTGTATTTAAACTCGTTCTTTGAAATGTGCACAAGTATTCACAAGTGGTATGCTTAATTCTTTTGTAAGTCCAGATGTGCTCCATATCATTAATTTCCATTCACCTTTTTTCTAGTATTTGAAACATTTTGGTTAATCTGAATTAATTATTCATCTATACATCAGGCATCAGTTTTCAGAAAAGACGTGGTAAAGAAAAAGAAATTAAGTTTTGTTTGAATTTTTCAATCCATAGTGCCTATGTTTACAATTTTCAGGTGGGATGGGTTGAAGAATCAGGGAACTAACTTCAGTTTGAAGCATTTCAAGTTCTCAGAAAACAGTAAGAGCTTTATGCTGAGAACATTAACAATAAGGGTCTTTGCATTGCAGTTCAGGCAGAGTCTTTACGGTATAAGGTACTTTGAGGCCTCGCAGTTCAAAGGTATTTATCAATGAACAAATCTTTTCTAGTTGCCACTTAAATACTGCTACTTTACATGCCTATTGTCATCTTTACAGCAAGCTGGTTATTTGAAGTGCCTGACTCGTGTCTGAGGATGACTAAATCAAGTTTTCCCCTTACGGTGTGGATCCCAAAGTACTGTTTTGGTGCTCCAGTTATGAATTTACATGGGGAAAATCTCTATCAACCAAATAATTAATGATGATGGATAGATAAAGTACTCTATATCTGGTTGTTGAATCCTCCAATAATATCCTACCAAATATAGAGCAAATTAAATTGCAATATAGGGAGTAGGTATCCTATCCACAAAGATTTGATTAACTAAAATCGATTACCTTTCTTTCTTGACCAATTAAAAATAAAAACAATTAATTAAAAAGCGGTTTTTGAATTGGATTTGAATTGAATGAAAACAAATTAATAAAATTAATAAGAGGAAGGGTTTAACAAGAAATCAAACCTAGTCAATATCGTATCTGTTCCCGCTCCTAGAATTGGTCATTACGTTTGAATACTGAATTAGATCAAATTAATTCTTAGGAAAATTAACCCTAATTGTTACTAAGTAATGATTCTAAACAATTATGGATTTAAAATCAAACACGAACAATATATTACTTAATACAAACAATCAATGAGTCCTATCAAATGAATGAAAAAGGTAATAATGATATTGAATCAGAAACAATTTGAATACCAAAATGTGTATAGAATCAAATGAGAACATAAGTTTCAAAATTCTTCTAAGTTGGAACTTCAACTAATCAACTAGAGTTAGAAAGCTTAGCCGCTTGTGATGTATAGAAAACTCTCAAGAGCTTAAAGAATAGGTGAAATAAGACTAGGAAAAAGAGATGGCTAATATAAATGACCCTAATGGTTTATATATGAATCTTTCTCCTAAAGATCTTATTTCTTCCAAATTTACAACTCTAAGAATCCTTCAATGATTTTCTTGTTGGCCTTGACTTCCAGCTTGATACTCCTTTAAAGATTTTTGTGGATTCTGACAGATTCTTAATGATTTGGATGGTTAGCTTTTCTGACCTTTTTCATCAATCTGCACTTTCATGATTTAATTCCTTTTAATTTGGTTAAAAACGGTTAGAATATGCTCAAAAATCAATAGAAAACCATCAAAGGAACCATCAATTAATCATGAATTATAGACAAATTTAATGTGTTATTAAACTCCCCCACACTTATCCAATGCTTGTCCTGAAGCATTCATAATTCGAAACCAAGTCTCTGTACTTCAGTTTACTCAATCAGTCATTCCTCAACCTGAATTCCTAAGCTATTACACAATAGAGACCAACACATCTAAGATAATGATCCTCAAAAACCACACGAATTTAAAACAATTTCAGACATCATTTCTTATCATAAATTCAAGAAATCCAATGGTCCATGCACGCTCAATTTTTCTTCAGAAAGCAAGGCAATAACCACCAAGAACCTGCCTTTACCTTTACATTGATGAACTAATACTGAATTTCTTTTTGTTCTTGCTTTGCAGAAGTATATATATATTTTTTGCGAGTAACATTGCACTTCACATTTTTTTCTTTGCTCACTTCTCTTTTTTAGTAGGCAACATTTCACCTAACTTTTGATGATTGAAGTACCTTGAAGATAGTAAATATAGAGTATCGAGCAAACTTTACAACAACTTTGAAGAATAATCTTAGGCAAATTCTCAATGGCATCTCATCAGAGCTTAATTCATGCAATAACATACAACATTTTAACCTTTTAGATTTTCCAAACTCATGGATGAAAAATCAATTCAAATACCTCCCAATTCATGCAAGTTTTAAGAAAAACCAAGTAAAAAAACATGCTGAAAAATCTATACATGCACTAGCTCAAGATTCCAAATATATTTGAGTTAAACTAAAATTGAAAATTTCAGCAAAAAACTGATTTCAAACCTTTCAAGACAATAAATTAAGTGAAAAAATTATAAACACCATCATCAATAATCTTTTAAGTCTAAATTCATATAAAGAGACATTGCCAGAAATAATCTACAAGCATTGATAATTAAATATAGTCATTCAAATCCCTTACCCCACACTAAACCACACTTTGTCCCAAAAGTGTTCAAAAAAAAAAATAAAGAAAGTAAAAATATCATAAAAACAATAAGACTTCCTTGAATCAGCCTAACTAATGAGATGGTTCAGCCTTAGAGAGGCGCTTAATACTCTCCTCTAGGCGTCCAAGACGGCCATGAATATCAGCAAGACTCTCCAGGAGTATCCTCTCCATCTAATTGGCATCATCAATAGAGACAAGGGGTTGGGTTCTATGGACATGGAGAACCCATTGATGATGCCCCTGATGCAGCAGCTCCACCTCCTTCGGCCCTGGATCCCACCTTGACCATTGCTGTCCAGCGGATAGAGAGGATACTCTAGGAGAGTTTTGCTGATATGGAAACTCCATTTTGCTGATACTATTGGCTGTCTTGGATGCTTTGAGGAGGGTCTTGAGTACCTCTCTAAGCTAAACTATCTCATGAGTCAGGTTGAATCAGTGATAGCTGTCGATTCTACCAAAAATAATACCTTGCCAAAATAAATACAAATTAATTGTAGATATGATAGTAGGGATCTTATCCATAGGGATTTGTTTTACCAAATTTTATTTCTGAATAAAACCAAGATATAAAGTTAAAATAATTAGACTAATTATGAGATGCTCAATAAAAAGTCCCTAACTAATAGATAACCTCTAGGAATACTTGCAAAGATTTAAAATATTTGTTGCATGAAAACCCAACTCAAGTTAACAAACACCAGTGTATGAATGTTTAAACTCATCAATTATTCCTTAGGAAATGAATCCTAAATGTTGCTAGATGAAGAATATAAATGATATGCAATTCAGATACAAACATTAATAGAATACTACTAGAATATAACTAATCGACGAATCTGATTGAAAAGATAAAATTAGTAGTAATGAGATTAAATCAGATATAATTAAATATTCAAATTGCATATAAGAATAAAATAAAGAACAATAGTCTTACAATCTCTAGTTGGGACTTCAACTAAACGACTAGATCTAGTTTTATCCTTTTTAAGCAGTTTTCAGCTCAATCCTTGAGTCTTTTAAGATTCTGCAAAATTGACACAAATATATCCAGAATCAGTAGAAATCAATCAAAAGATGCATTAAATATATTAAGATTTAATGTGTTATCAAATTCCCCTACACTTATTCAATGTTTGTTCTCAAATATTCACAATTTGGAATTAAGATTTGATATCTCAATTAATTACTCTTCAGACCTGAATTCTCAAGTCAATATGTAACAAAAATCAATATATTCAAAACAATCATTCTAAAAGAATCACATAAATTAAAAATAAATTTAGAAATCCTTTTCTAACAAAAATTCATGTTGTCCAAAGGTCCATGCACAATCATTTTTTTCTTCATAAGCAAATAACAAAATAACCATCAAGAACCTGCATTTACCTTTAACCTTAATATTGGAGCAACTTTGATTAACTGGTATTCTTTTTTTTTTTTTTTAATTGAATTTCTTACTTTGCAAGATTTTGAGTGACATTGCACTTCACGATTTTCTTTTTCTTTGCTCTCTTTCTTCTTGAGTAGGCGACATTGCACCTGTATTTGAGATTTAGCACATAGAAGAGAGCTAATATAGAGTATCAAGAGAATAATATTGAAAGGTAGAGTTAGGAAAATTCTCAATGGAATTTAATCAAAGCTTTTTGTCATGCAAAAACTCAACTTTTTGGCATTTTAGATTTCCCAAATTAATGTGTCAAAAAATAATTTCAAATCTCATCCCAACTCATGTAAATTTAAGAAAAATCAAGTCAAGAACATGCCAAATCTGTATATGAATTTTCCCAAGTATATTAAAGCAATTAAAATCGTAAATTTTAACACAAAAGACTCTTTCCACTATCTTCCAAAACAATGAAACAAGTGACAAGTTAAAAACACCTATATCTCTTGCATCTTACTACTTTCCACAAATACTTATAGAATTAATCCACAAAAGTAGTTAAGTTTCAGTCATTCAAATATCTCAAAATAATCAAGTACAGTCATCTAAATAATATCATCCCCACACACTAAAATTCACCGTCTCAAAGTGAGGAAAAAATTAAGAGAAGAATAAAATAGTAAAAATGAGCACTAATACTCCCCTGACTCAATGATGTCGACGAGATGGTCCAGTTCCGGAAAGTCTATCCATGTGCTAATCTAGGTAGTCAAGATGGTAACATGATTGACGGCATTGGTTGGAGAAGCTTCTTTCATTTGCACCTACCTGTTTATGTTGAATTGGTCAAGGAATTCTGTGCTACTTTCTATTTTGATAAAGATGTCTGCACTGATCTAGATGCCAATGTTTTGAGATTTAGAATAATGGGACGGCATTTCTGAATGTCTTTAAATGAATTTAGTATGGCTCTAGGCTACCCCTGATATTGTGTCATGTGACTTTGCTCCTGATTTTGTTGCATTTGCAAATCTGTCTGGTGCACATGAACATTATGCCCCTAGTCGCTCTAGGGATCATTATTTTGTAGAACCTACTATTCATTTTGTTCACAGGTTGCTGGCCTTTAATTTTTTGGTCATCGGAGTGCATCAGCTCTAGTCTCCAAGACTGAGCTCTACTTTCTCTGGAGTATGACACATGGCAGACATATTAATTTTGGGTTTATAAAGTCTCAGAGTTGATCCACTTGTTTTGGGCACATTATCATGTATTTGGCTATCCAATATTGTAACTTTGATATGCACAACACCGATTTACACTTAACTTGTCATTATACCCCACCTCCGAGCTCCAGACTCCATGGGCATGCTTCGTCAAGAGTTGGGCCAGATTGTGATGTGTCTGCGGAGCGACTTTTCCATACACAATGACCTGTTGCAGATGACCCCGACCAGCCAGCAGCCACCCCAACCAGATCCCAGCCCCTCCACCAGCGGATTACTCTACGTTCACTACAGCTATTGAGCACGTTGAGAGGGCATTTGGAGATCATGTGCTTGAGACCTAGATCAGCACATTGATAGACTTTCCAAGGCTAGACCATCATGTCGACATCATTGAGTCAGGGAAGTATTAGTGCTCATTTTTACTGTTTTATTCTTCTCTTGAATTTCATTGTGGGGATGATATTATTTGGATGACTGTACTTGATTATTTTGAGATATTTGGATCATTGTAACTTAACTACTTTTGTGGACTAATTCTGGAAGTAATTTTAGTAAGATGCATGAAATATTGATGTTTTTAACTTGTTTGTTTCATTGTTTTGGAAGATAGTGTTCATGGTTTGGGAAAGAGCCTTTTGTGTTAAAATTTACTATTTTAATTGCTTTAAATACCTGGGAAAATTCATATACAGATTTTTGCATGTTCTTGACTTGATTTTTCTTAAATTTACATGAGTTAAGATGAGATTTTGAATGATTTTTCGACTCATTATTTTTGCATGATAAAAAGCTGTGATGAAATGCCATTGAGAATTTGCCAAAGCCTGCTTTCAATGTTATTCTCTTGATATTCTACATTAGCTCTTTTTTATGTGCTAAATCTCAAATACAGGTGCAATGTGGCCTACTCAATAAGAAGAGAGCAAAGAAAATTTTGAAGTCCAATGTCACTCAAAATCTGGCAAAGCAAGAAATTCAATCTAAAAAAAATGAGTATCAGTTTATGAAAGTTGCTCCCATGCAAAGAAATTCAAGGTTTCTTGATGCTTATCTTGTTATTTGCTTGTGAAAAAACGAAGAATGCATGGACCCTTGGATAACTTGAATTTTTGTTAGAAAAGGATTTCTGAATTTATTTTTAATTAATGTGATTTTTTGAGAATGATTGTTTTGAATATGTTGATTTTTCTTTTGTTATGTATTAACTTGAGACTTCAGGTTTGAAGAGTAATTGATTGAGATATGATAATTCCAAATTGTGAACACTCGAGGACAAGCATTGAATAAGTGTGAGAATTTGAGAACACACTAAATCTTCATATATATAATGCATCTTTGATTGATTTCTACTAATTTTGGATATATTTGGATCGATTTTGCAGAATCTTAAAAGAATCAAGCATTGAATTGAAAACTACTCAAGTCTTGATTGAGGGCTGTACTCGAGGAATCAGAGTCCTGGACAGAGACGCTCCCACACACTAAATCTTCATATATTTAATGCATATTTGATTGATTTCTACTGATTTTGGATCGGTTTTGCAGAATCTTAAAAGAATCAAGGATTATACTGTATTAGCATGAGCTATTGAGCTCTTAGATCTAGTATAATCCTTGATTCTTTTAAGATAATACAAAATTGACCCAAATATATTCGAAATCAATCAAAATATACATGAAATATAAGAAGATTTAGTGAGTCTTAGTGTTCTTTATTCTATTTCTATTTTCCTTTTTAACACTATGTTTAGTGTGGGGGAAGTGATTTGGATGATTGTATTTTTTTGGCAATGCTTGTGAATTTTTTCTGAATTTCTGGAAAGTGGTGGTGTGTCTTTGTATGAATTTAGACTTAAAGATCATTGACGATGGTGTTTTTAGTTTTTTCACTTAATTCATTATCTTGAAAGGTTTGAAATGAGTTTTTTTCTGGGCTGAAATTTACATTTTTTGTTAGTCGAATATATTTAGGAACTTGAGATAGTGAATAATCATTGAAGGAAGAATTCTTAGAGTTCTAGACTTTGAAGGAATAGGATATTTAGGGGAAAGTTTTCTATATAAACCATTAGGGATATTTTTATTAGTCACCTTTTATTCTGGTCTTCTTCATTTTAGTTTTACGTTATTTTCATATTTTTAGACTTTTTAGAAAAAGGGTCATGAGAACTGTCACAGTCCAAATCCGACCATCCGATCCTTCCAAAGGTAAGTCTCCACCTTCTCCGGATCCAACATTTGAAGGACGTCCACAATTCCTGCCTCCCAATTATAGTTCATCACAACCAGAGACTACAAAGCATTTGAAGACAGTCTTGCTGAGGGCTCAGAGATGTTGTGCAGGAAGTATGACAAGATGTTTCAAGAGATTCAGCAACAAACTCTCAAGATGTCGAACACTCCCTCGGAGCATGAGCGCACCATTGCCAAGCTTCAACTCAAGAAGGCTCGAGTCTTGTTTGGTGAAAAGGTTAAGAGGAAGAGAGGATATTGGACAAATTATAATTAGTCTTGGGACTATTCTGGTTGTGGAGTGATTATTTGGTCTTCTGCTTATGAGACAATTCCTTAAGTGGATTTCTGTTTATTGGGCTAAGTTGGAAGTAGGAACGAACAACCACATCATTGCCTGATGCCTGTGGTTGTTTAGTTTCATTCTTTGGTTTTGCTCAGAAGTTATGTAGCATTAAGTAACCGGTGAACAGAATTTTAAATTTTAAAGTTCATTAGAAAGCTCAAAGTTCCCCTTATCCTTTACAGCATGCAATTCCATAGATGACTTTCTGAAAATAGTGTATGTGAGAGAGGGATGGTGGTGTGTGTGTTTCTGGAGATGCAACGGAGGAGTGCAAGAATTGGCTGTTTTTGCTTGTGGGATATGACCAAAAAGGTCAATAGTTGAGAGAGTAGGTTTTGGCATGGAGTTCACTTTCTCACTTTCAATTATGTGGAAAAGGTGAAAAAATAGAAGGGAAAGATAAACTTGGAAGCATTTAGCACTTTTTTCATAATCTTCAAGGATGAAGTGTTTTTTTTTTTTTTTTCTTTTTGCCTAACAGATGAATGAATGTAGGTTATTGTGTTGGTGGTGGAGCATCATAAAAAACGGTGGTGAAGTGAAGCATGCGATCTCATCACAAACATAGGTCCTCATGATGATGATGATGGGGTTGACATCATATCCTGGCCATGCCCCAACACACACACACACACATATATATATATATATATAGACACACGAACATTATAGATCACACCTTATCGAGCATTCTAATTAAATCTTTAGCAATCAAAATTAACGGTCAATTATCTTATTTTTTAAAAAAGAAAATAAATTAAAATTTGATCAAGTACATTTAGAGTTTATAAAAAAAAAAAATTTTATAAAAGAATATATTTTTTCTTAACAATTAACCGTTAACTTTGACCGTCAGAGACTTAATTAGAGTACTTTATAAATGTGCTCGTAATACTCTATAACATTATCCTACGCTATGACATTATCCTCCATATATATATATGAAAATTTATTTATACTATGTTCACGTGTACAAGACAACTACTAAACCCCATGATCCCATATTTACCCCACAAGATCCACTTTTGAGACGCATTCCATTCCATGATCAACTTATAGATGTTTTTACTCTTCATTTTTGGGGCACCAACCGCATCATCTCCACTCATAAGTTTTGGTCCTTTACACCACGAAACACTTCTATTAGTTTTCCTTTTTCTTTTTTTTTCTTTTTTTTTGCCAAAAAAACTTACTTTAAGATTAATATAATTACTTTTCTCTTTGGTTTACTTACATATTGATATCATCAAAATACAAACGACAAATAGTTTGAATCGATTTTACAAAGTCTAACTCTTACGTTACTCATAACGATAAGAATTTCAAATTAGTGAAATAGAATCAAATACTGAAAGATTATTGTATATAGTCAAAGAGAGCCGCATTTCAAGTGTTTTTTTCTTTTACCCCTTCCAAAGAAATAAAGATTATATGGTAAAAGGAGATAAGATTGTGTAAGACTTTTGAAATATCTTCCCTACTAAACACACATCAAAATCTAGTTTAATGTCATGTTTTTACTTGGGCCGACTTTTAAGTGAAGCAATTAAAATCCATTCTCCATGCCCAAAAATTTGAAGGCCTCATGATTTCCCTTTCTTCGAAGACAATAATTTTTCCTCTTAAAGCTTAATTACTTTTGGGATTTATTTCACGATCAAAACACCCCTTAAACGTGTGTTTATGAAGACAATAAATTCTATTATGGACATGATCTGTATTTTCACATATGAAAACCTCCCGTTTCATATAAAGTCACGTAAATAAAGAGTCGTTACCCATAAAATTTTCAACACAAAAATATTTATATTTTTTAGAATTTTTTTATAATATATTTCAATATAAACTATAAAATCCATATCCCCATAACAGGTCCAAATCAAAATTTTTCTCCCAATGGACTGTAGTATGGTTTGAAGTATTCCTTAAACTATGGATCCGAAGACTACAATTAAATATTCAAATCTTCGGACGCCAAGAACTGTGTTTGTGTCAGCAGAACAGAGATATGCATATGTTAGCCAACTGCATGCCTTTCGGAGAAATCAAGTATAAAATTTGCTCATTAATCTCATTTTGGTATCTTGTGGTGTGAGAATACACAATCCCTGGGAAAGGTATCATCTTCATTAAAGAAATTGGTTTTTCGATAGGGACCTTCCCATGCTTGTCTGACCAATAAAAATCTATATATTTTAAAAAATAATACATTCAATTTCAAATAATTTAAAATAAAAATAGAGACATGTGAGAAAGTAATATTATATATTCCTTTTAAAATGTCTCTTATTCTTATTTTCAATATATGTATAGATATAAATGGATTAGAGTCTAAATTTCAATAGTAAAGTTTGACCCTTTAAAATAAAATTTTGATAAGTCTTATTTAAAAATTCTTTTAAAGAGATGCCACGCGTGAGGATCAAGTATTGGAACAATGGATAAGAATCAAACTCGATGTTTTATATTAACATTTGTAGTCTGATAATCAAATATTTATAAATAATTTTTTTTTTTTTTTTTACATCCATCTCTCCCATCAAAAATCAACAGTGGACACCCTTTCTATCGTTGTTGTATTTTAAACTCGAGACCTCCCAATTGCAAGTATTGCTACTTATCAGTAAACTAATATTTATTAAAAAATTGAATAACTAGTTTCATAAAAGATTGATACTTTTTTATCTAAAAATTGAATGTTTTATTTTGATCTAATAAAAAATTAAGTACATTTTATTTTTGTAAAATTATCACTGTATTCTTTCTCAAATGATGCAACTTTTGATCATTGTTAAATATAAATTTTTAAATTAAGAAATAATTAATGAAACAATCTATTTTTTTTAAGTTCTAAAAATATACATATTATTATACATAAAAAAACAAACCAAACTTTACAATATACAAATTATTGAATAAATAAACTTTTTAGAGACAATCTACTATTGCAGAGAGTAGGATTGAAAAAGCTTTGACTCCTCGTGAGAGGTCATATTCATGGGTGTTATAAAACCCATTGACTTAGTGGGGGCGATGGTGACATTATGGAAAAGTGGGGGATAGACTTTTTAAATAAGCAAAAAGCCCTTGAAAATGATGGTGAGCTGCCCGCACACCCACCCTCCCTAACGATGCATAATACCAATGCATTTTGACACTTTGGGGATTCATTAAAGGGAAGATTAACACTTCCTTGTATCCTTTGTCTCCCATGACTTGAAACGATTAACTACCCAATCAAACCCTTCTTTTTCAGCCTTACCTTTCCCTTACATGAACCAAATATATCCACATCCTCCTTTCCTTCCACTATATACCTAGTTGGTTCTCATAGCATCATGTTATCTTATCCAATATATATATATAGAAAGTATTCCTTTAACACACAAGTTCCCACTTAACAAAATTCAAACTTTCACCAATCAAGAGGGCGATTCACTTGCCTCTCAATCTTTTGTCAATTAATCTATATCTCAAAAAAGACTATTAAAAATTGAAATTAAACTTATCAAAAGTTGTCTGAATCACTTCGAACGATGTCGACAAAGAAAATTTAAAAAAAATAAGATATAAACTATAAAAAAGAATATATATATATATATATACACACACACACTTTTATTTGTTTTTTCCTCAGATTAGTATATTCATACCCTGCAGGTTCTAGTTGCTGCATTTACAAAAAGAAAGCAAATCTGCCCTTCAAACACAGAAATGCTTCATGGAAACCAAAACAATGTGCCAAACCACCTCTTTGTTGCCATGTCTCCTAAAGTCAGCACTCTCCTCCATACAGAAAAGTTCAGGTGGGGTACAAACTTTGAAGGCAGATATATATTGTTCTGCTAGCTAATGTCAACTTTGACATGTTTT
>JAOXNR010000028.1:17522680-17534214 GCA_028571225.1 Parsonsia alboflavescens
AGATAGATATATGAATTTTCTGTTCCTCTATAATTACAGAATAACAGAACCCACCTGCCATTACCTCAATACGTGTCGACAGGAAGCCGTTGATCCAGCAGATAACAAGCCACTGATCACTTACTGGTTTAGGAAAGGCTCCTATTTTCCAATGTCCGTTCTTGGTCTTAAATGGAAGCCAATGACAGCAGGAAAGTAAATTGCAGAATCTACTTGATCGATCCATGAAGTCTTGATCAGCAAACTCATCAAGAAATGAATTTTAAGGTAATCTGCAACTTATTATAGGTGCCCAGAAACATCACAGAAAAGGTGATCATCAAAGATCCTATCAGCATATTAACGAATCTTTGCACTAAAGATAAGTTCTTATATCAAACTTACCACTTGCAACTCGAAATTGACTGACTTATGAGAAAGAAGATCATTTTGATGTCCTGGTTGTCACTGTCTTGACTCAACAAGACGAACATCCTGGGGAAGCAAATCATATTTGATACCCAGATCTTCAAAAATCTTCTTCATCTCCAGGACAAATTCAGATCTCCTCCTGTTCTTCTCTCCATAGTTTTGGAAGTTCATTGTATGACTAAAATAGAGAGCAAGTTTTATCTTGTTTATATTTTCGATATCCTTCACCACCACGCTGTGATTAGGATGCCAGTACTGAGAATTCTTCTCTACATACCTGACCAACAATAAAGCAAGGAAAATGATACACATAGAACACAATCATCACAAATCCTGAGGAAACATCAATCAACTTTGAATCTTAACAAAAACCGCAAGAAACAACCACAGCATAAAATTTGCATTAGAGGAGCCATCTCAGCTTCAAGTTTGCTTGTTTGACTCACTTATTTACTTTCTCACAAAAAAGAAAGAAAAGAAAAATCATTCAACTAATTCAGAATCATAACAATCATTCTTCAAGATAGGTTCATTGTAAGAAAGAAATATGTATGCACTGCTTTACATTGCCAAAATCATCAAAGTCATATTACTTTCAAGAAGATTCTAGATCAAAATAGAGAAAAGAATTTATCTTTGGCAACACCACAAGTTCAAGTATAGAAAATTTTATACATAACCAGATTGAGTCCTGATGAAAGATTATGATGCAATGCACATAATTCGGCTTCATGGAAAAGTAGGCAAAAAGAGATTACTTGTATTCTAATTTGAAGCCTAACGATGAGAAGCTTTTTTGAACACCACTCTCCAGAAACCTGAATATTAATTCTGATACTTCACTAAACGAATCATTTTTAAGAAAACTTAGAAAAAGTAATAATTTTAAATTTGTCCCAGACCAAAGAATATCAGTAGTACATATACTACATAAAGGATAGTTTAAAGGAACCATAAATAGTCCCCGGATTTCTTGAGACAATAGTTTATTTTCAGATCTTCCTCAATTGAAGTTATTTATGGCAAATATAATGCTGCATGATAGAATAGGTATTTGGATTTAAAATTTCTGTTGAATTGGGTCATGCTGACAAGAACTTGAGATCCAAGGTAAACCCAATATATGTAAACCTTTTAATCACAAGTATTAGGTTGTCTAGATTTTGACCGTTTCCTCTATGACCAAGAGTAGAAAGAGGAATGAATGTCTTACTTCTTTATCTTATCTTTTAAAGTCCCTATCTTCTCCAATGGTGTCCTGAAATCAATGCAGAACTCAATGCCATCTCCCATATCTGGACTTCTATAGAAATTGCTAATGGGCTTCGTAGCAAGAACTGAATTTGGATAGTATATTTTCTCATTGTCATATCGCAGAAAGACTGTTGTTAAGATATTCATCTCCTCAACAATCATCTGTAAAATGCAGTATGCCATAAGGTATTGTAAGATATACACAAACATATAGATGTAAAATAAAAATATCTCGTATATTATATATATGGTGGAGTTACCTGAACATCATCAACAACACAACGGTCACCAACATCAAAAGGATGCATCACGAACACAAATATGATGGCTTCAAATATTGTCTTGCAAGTGTTTCCAAACATAAAGGCAGCCACCACAACTTGTGACGACAGAAAAACAATCACTTTGGTTGTTGCTATTTCCATTAAGAGAAGCCACACAACAAGCACAACAATAATCAAAATTGTTGTAACAAGCTTGTCCAATTGCTTTACAGCTGTTTTTGTATCACTTAAAGCATGGGCTAATGCTTTCCGTTCATTGTAAACATTCACCTGTAAGAACAGAAAAGGGCAAAAGAAGAAATGGGAAATTTTGCATGAGTGAGAGAAATAAAAACTTCAAATTTCATTAGATAATGGAAGTAAGGTTTTGAGAACAGTAACATGGATAACCCATTTCACAATCCATCGTTACCCTGATCGTTCACTATACCAAGTCTTTTTCCATTCAAAGGTATTTTAAAATTACAAGTGCTTATCCCATAATTAGAGGTAACATATGAACTGTGCCAAGTATGATAACATCATTTGATCATATGTGCTATGAATCATAACAGTATGAGTATGCTTTTATAGCTTAAAAGTATCTCGAAAGATTGTGAAAACACTAAATCATCTAGATGGCAATTTAGATTCCAGGCAATCTTAACTTCAATTTCTTTACTTGTAATCAAATAAATTTTAGAAATAAATACAGATCAAAACCATTTTTGGATTTATTTATTTGCAATCATACAAAAGTTAACAAGCAATCATTTAAATCAGAGTATTGGAGCTAATACTGCAAGACAGCAAGAGAAGGCACATACCACCCAGTCTGTCAAAGCTTTCCGGTCAATTTGTCCAGTCTCAGCTACATCTATAATTGGGAAGACAAGATCCACCTCCTCTTTGATCATGAATCTTCTTAGGTCATATTCATCAATATACCTGCCAGAAAGTGGAAATCAGACTCAAATGTGGTAAGATCGAGGGGGTCTGAAATGAGAAATAACAGAAAATCAATATAAAGCAAAGGAATTGGAAAATTAACCCTCACTTGCAACCATGCTGAGCAACATTTCTGAAAATATGATAAGCAGCTGCAATTGCTTCTTCCTCATTAGTAATTTCCTTATCAGATTGTTCATTTCCGGTATCATAAATACTTTCATGAAGTGTACCAGACAGAGTTGTTAGACCTGAATTAGATATCACGTCAACCAACATCTTCATTGTCCAAGCAGAAACCTTTTCACGTTTCATATCATGAAGTTTGTTTATGTCAATCACTGCTTTCCCCTCCTTTTCCTTCCCATCTTTGCCTTTCTTTGTTGTACGGAAGCTAAATTGACTTCCAGAACTACCTGTTCTGCTCAAAATTTGAGCTGCCTCCATTACTGGAGGTCCAGAAAGCGTTATTAGTATATATTGATGGAAGACTGACTCTTGAATCCTATCAAAGAATGCATTGACATGAAAAGAAGACGCCAAGATCTTTAGAAGCAAAGTCTTCAAAAGCCACAAAAATGCACCAATAAGCAATGTTACATTGGACCAGGTAATGTAATCTAAAATTCTAGTTGCAAAGGGCGATCGCTGAACTCCTTTTCTGAATAGCAAAAGCCAAGTCACAAGAACCAAACTTAACCAAATAAAAACCTGTACACATTTCTTCAAAGCATAAACAAAATATAACACCTTCTTTTTCAGCAAAAAGTTCAGCTCAATCAGCAAGACAGTAAAACGAATAAGCCACCTTGAAAACAACATCCCACTAAAGGTAACAATTACAAGAGTGCACCACTTCCAAATCTCCAAACTCCAGAGTCTCCAATGTTGCCATTTATCAACAGTCAAGCTAGCAATGAGAAAACCCAAAAAGCAAAGAAGGACCATCCACTCCATCAAAACCATGGTTTTCACTCTCTTGTGTCTCAATTTTTTCCTGCTGTTCACTTTCTTATAAATCTCCTCATCCTCATCCACTCCTCCAAAACCACCCGGGGATGCCATCAGTGGTGTCTTGGGTGTAGTTGACATTGCCCTCGTGGTCTCTTTGAATGAAGAACCAACGTCAGAACCCACTTTGGCAGTTGGTGAAGCATGGTTAGATATATTGCTAAAAGGTGAAGCCTGGTTAGATATATTCCTATAAGGTGAACTGACACTTGGCTCCACCTGCTCTTGAACTAGAGAGGCGCTCTCTTCAAACAGCCTAGTATCAACAGATGCAGACTGCTCGCCGAATCTTGATTTAGGTTTTGAGAACACTGATCTTGCAAGGGATTTACGCCGCATGAGGGTATCATTTGTTGGGATTTTTGGTGGCCTGTTAGGACTATGTCCAATAGTTTCAGGCGAAGGTGAACCAAGAGACACTCTCTGGGGTGAATCAACAGTGACTTTAGCTTTCTGATCCTTTAATGCATATGGCTGTGTATTCTTAAGATCTCTGTCATCCCCGGAAACCACAACAACCACTTCGCCTGGCGATTTCTTGTTCTCCATCATCCTTATTTCTCCTGCATTCTTCGAAGCTTTACCAGTTGCATCCATCGATTTGCTATAAACATCAAACACAGTGATATGAATCAGCCAATTAGTTGCTTCCAGTTCTTAATTGGGATGTGCATTTGAATAAGGATACCCAAATAAAAATACCAATAAATAAAAAGAAAAAACAGACAACCAACTAGCTTCCGATGACAGATAAAATGATCTCATACTCTATAATGAAAAGTCCATTCAGTTATTTTTATACTAAAAGTGAGGGAAGTGTTCCACAATTTAAAAATGCAAAAGGAACAAGCATCTAGACATATTCATAATTTTACAACAGCAAAATCCAAAAGACTATTTTAGCTAACGTTAACACACACTCTTTGCCAAGATAACAACTTTTTCTCGGTGTCTAACGCTGCAGAGAGGAAGGGTTCAGCCCAGTACCAGGAACAGAGGCACCGCCTTAAGTGTGAATTCTGAAGGCCGTAAAAGAAAGCAAAATGCAGACACAAAAGTTTCAACAAAGTATATGTTTCCTGGATAAAAAAAATCAAGAAAAAGAGAACCCCTTTTGGAGAAAATGGAGAAAGTTCAGGTCTGACTTTTTTTTCGGGGTGGTGGGGATATCAGGGGTGTGGCTGGGACTGGCTGCCTGTGACAGTGCGGCTGGCTGGTCTCCGAGGCGCCATTTCTGTATTTTTTCTCATTCCTGGGGAGCGTGGGAAGTGTCCAAGTGTGACCAAAAGGGTCCAGGACATGGGAAAAACGTAGTACCAAAAGGCTCACCACGTGGTACTTATGTTAAACATTACCATCGGCAAAAGCGGTAACACTTTTCTTGCAGCAGATTTCCTTATCATTTAACCACCGTTATAGGCTTAGAGTCTTCGACTACATTATAACCTAAACCATGCAATATAATATTTTATTGAGGGCAAAATTTAGATTCTCTAATAGTCTAAGGGTATTTGAAATCTTTGCCCTTTAAAATATAAACCAAACCATACAATATAACATTTTTTATGTAGATATATCTTAGGATTAAAAGCATAAGTTGCCCTTAAACTTTCATGAATGTTCATTTTTACCCTCTAACTTTTTTGCTATCCATTCTTACCCTTCAACTAACGCAACTTAGTGGAAGTTGCCCTTACGTCCATTTTGGACAACTTTGAAGGAACCAACCCATTTGACCCGCATAACCATATTTTGAAAGTGCATTTTCGTCCCTTCTTATATTCTACAAAACCAGAATGAAATTCAACAATCCCTTCCTCTTTACCTTATCAAATCATTCCCTCTTTTAGCTTGAATTTTTCTCAATGCCACCAACAATCCTTTCTTCCATTGATGAGGAAGAGCAATTCGATTTGACCATTACTAAAAAATTTTAAAAAGTACTTGAGGCATATAATCATGTACTTGATAGTGTGGTCTTTTTGATTTGTAGTTAGCGAATTG
The DNA here is from genome assembly GCA_028571225.1 of Parsonsia alboflavescens. NCBI lineage: Eukaryota > Viridiplantae > Streptophyta > Magnoliopsida > Gentianales > Apocynaceae > Parsonsia > Parsonsia alboflavescens. Next base: position 17,528,572 of record JAOXNR010000028.1, read on the forward strand.
AATTAGCTGCTCCTTCTGTGTCATCAAAGAATATATATGTATGGGCGCAAACCTACCACCTAAAAAATTTCGATTATAATAACAACATAAATGAAAAATCAAAGAAAAAGAGAAAAAGTTGGTTTGGCGGTAAAAGGCTGGATCTATACAATGGCGTGACAAAAAGAGGGTTGCAATGTGATAGGTTACTGGTGGGGAGGCAGAAAATTGATAGATTTAGGGGATGGAAGGAGTAACCAATGAGATTGGGTTAGATTTGAGCAGAAAAAGAAGGAAAATTGGAGAAGAGGTTGCCGGAGAAAAAGGTGTGAAGAGGTCGGAGAAAGAAAAGATATGAAAAGGGCAGAGACAAAAGAGACGGGATATGTGTGGCGACGGGAAGGTAGATAGGTGGCCCAAAAAGGTTGGCAGCAAAGTTGGCTAGAGCCACCTTGCCGATGGAGGGAAGTAGGGGACAACTGTTGGCAGTAGTAGAAGGGTAGATCTGATGACAATCCTCTAAAGGGCAAAGCTCTTTCATTTTGGTTTTGGTGAAAAATAAGAAGGGATGAAAATGCCCCTCAAAATGTAGGCATGTGGGTTATATGGATCGATTTCGTCAGGGTTTAATGTCCAAAATAGACGGAAGGGCAACTTTCATTAAGTTGTGTTAGTTTGAGCGCAAGAATGGATAGCAAAATAGTTTGAGGGCAAAATCCAAAATCTGTAAAAGTTTAGGGGTAACTAATGCTTTTTACCGTATATTTTATTTTTAAATTGACAATCCGAACTAACTAGTCTCAAACTTTTTTATGAAAAGATAATGGTTTCTTTTGTCCCCTCGAGCATAAATCAAATTACAAAAGTTAAGGCGGGAATTGTATCGGCAACTTAATTCTATTTGATTGATTAAAGTTCTGGCTTAAGTTGATATATAAAAGTAGTATCTCTTAATTTCAAACGTACTCACTTCTATCATCCATGAATTCATCATCTCATCACTTTTTTTTTTGGGAAACTGGAACGAATTGTATTAACAAAACAAAAAAAAAAAATTGAGAAGGTTACTACATGACAACTTCAACCTCGCTCACATCCATAGGCTTCTTAGCCAAAATGTTGGCTCTAACTAGAATATGATGGATATAGGTACCAAGTCCAGGTAAATTGAAAAGAAAATCATACATGACTTCATTATGCCAAAACCATAATGAGGAACAAATAAAATGGAAAACAACATTTCAAGGAAGACTGAACATACATAATTACATACAACTTACATTATTAGTCAGATTAATAAGGGTGTAACTATTGATGTGTCTATTAAACTTGTTCATTTTTTTAAGTTTGACCATTGAACTTGCAAACTCATCAATTTGGCAATTTAACTTCTAAAATTGGATGTTTAAATCACTCCATGATGATCCAGCCAAGAGTGACCCCTTTGAGCCTCTTAATTGAGTGGTTAAACAAAATACATTCTCATATTTGCTTATATGGCATCTCACTTGTAAATGGATAATCGCAAAGTGGTTTAAGTGTCTTATTTCGTGAAGTTAAATGGTTAAATTGATAAGTTTGCAAACTCAGGGGTCAAAATTAGAAGAAAAAAAAAAGGGAAAGTTTAGTGGTCACATTATGATTCAACCGATTAATAAAAAAATCTTCATATGCTCTAAAAGATTAAACTGATTAAAAGAGGTTGAATTTAATTATTTAACAAACACACTAATATTAAAAGGAAAAACACTACCCTGAATTTTTATTCAAATTCTTATTACATCCCATTTTTGAATTTTGATAGATTGAAACGAAAAGACAGATGAAGACTGGGAGGACTTGGCTTTTTCATTACATGCCTTTTTGGTACAGTGAGAATGTTTCTTTATTTGGCACTCAACTTTTGTACAAATATTTCCAATTTTTCTTGGGAAAAAAAATTAAATATGAGTAATTGGATAGATATATTTAAATATTTAAATGAATATATAATAATTAATTTGCCTTCACTCCCATGTGACATACAGTATTGCTACTGACTTTTAGGAAATAACAATGAGCAGTTCAACTACTCCCACATCTCGGTCAGTGTATTATTTTAAAACTCTCATGTCCGGAACTTTAGCTTCGTTCAATTTTAAGACCTTTAAGGAAAATGAAAAAAACATATTTAACGATGGAAAAAATAAAATATCATGTTAAATGAACTTAGGTTTGTTCATTTTATTTATATTTACAAGTAATTAATAGTCATTTGATCAAAATTAAGGTAATATATTTTTTTTCTAAAATATTCATAGTTAAGATTCTAATCAAATTTACAGGTGACAAGGGAAAAGAACTTCAAGTGAGTAATATGGTAAAGTATCAATAAAATACCTAATAAATTAATGATATGATTTATATTTAGTAACGATGAAAGTAAGTTCAAATGATTTATAAATAGTGACTAAGGAAGTAGTATGAAACACATGAATTATTATTATTGTATCCGGAAAGTCATTAAGAATAGTTGGATAAAGTATCAAAATAATGAAATTAAAAATAAAAATGTATTTAAGAAAAAGTAATTTAACTTGTCATCCACCATTTAGCCAAAATAAAATTTGTCTACAATTAAAAAAATTGAAACATTCACATATAATTTTCAATTACTTTTTATAAAAACTCAATTAATTAAATTCATACTTTTTCCATCACTATTTTTAAGTTGTCAGAGCTAACTTTTATTTTCACTCATCATAAGTTTTATTGTTAGTTTTTTAACTTATTGCCCGTGTCTGAGCTATCTATGTCCCTATCTTTCCAAGACTCTGTTCTCTATTCAAATCATGCATAAAGGGCATTTTAGAAAAAATTTGTTTTATTAATTTCACAAAACAATGACAGGTGACTTATAGATAATAACTGAGTGAGTATTAGTTAATATGTATATATATATTTATATCATCATGGTTATGATAAATATTTTCAAATTATATTATAAATTAAGTCTAGTATTTTGTGTAATTTTTTTTAGCAGATTGGGCCAATATTTGTATCCTTGTAATTCTTTTAAAATAAGGAATAATGTAAAGTTCTATATGATTTTAATTAGAAGTTAATATAATCAAATTGTTTCAATTTTTTAATATAAGTTTGACTGTAATTAAATATTAGATACCGAATTTTATAGCCCTTCATCTATATTATTTTCTATACCACCCAATAAAATAATATATATTCCTTGATTATTTGATTTAAATACATTCAAAGAAATTCAACATATACATTAATAGAAAAAAAGAAGGTCTTCTAAAAAATAAACTACTTGTTTTTAATATGTTTACTATAAATATTTTCCAAATGCTAGATTTATGTTAAATTTAACTAATTATTTTTGAAGCTCGTATATGAAAATTTGACCTTTTTTAATTTATGTGAAGATTATTTTCTTTTTAGGTAATTTAATTAACCGTATGGTTCTAATTTTTTTTTTCAAGATATTTAAACCAATTAAATTTCTAAATATTTATATATATATATATATAATATTTGATTCTTGAAAATATTTTGAATTGAAATTTTATAGATAATAAGAATAGTTTAATGTTATTTTTCTTTATCTCTTTAGAAGGCTTAATTTGGCCATCTTTCCCTAATTATCTCTTTAACTAATTTTAATATTTATATAGTGATAGAGAGAAAGTAAACAATTTGGATGTATTTAGTGTGTAACCAGAGATCCATTACCTTTTAGAGGCTCATTACTCTTATATAAAAATTATAAATTAAAGTTTATTGGATGTTTTTACGAATACACTACTCATATATAAATTTTTTAAAATTTCAAAACTTCATTAGTGTCTAAAAAATAATAATTCACAGTTTGTCTTCTATACATATTTTATGTAATAATTAATAATATATATAACAATTAAGAAATTTTTATTATCCCCCCCGCCCCACAAAAAAAACTTTGAGTATACTTAGTTGATTTAATAATATTTGAGAAGATAAAAGATTTTTTTTTTCTTCTAAAATCTCTTTAACATACTGTTTTCTGTCTGTTAAATAAACTATTATCCTATTAGTTATTTGTATTATAACAATGGTAAATTTTGTTTTAGTAATTTTTTTAATATTTCCCCTCTTTGCCGGATGTTCAGGAGCATATAAGTACGTATTTCGAGAGGTGATTAATTAGAATGCATTTTAGAAGATAAAAAATTATCTTAATTTTTATAAAATGATGATTAATAATTTATATTTAGTGACAAAGGAAGTACCGATTAAAATAAATAAAAGAGAGGGGGGAAAAAAAAAAAACCTCATAAGTTGCAATTCTTCGTCCGTAGGGCCACATGAAGATCTCGGGAATCTTAAATTGAATCGACTCGACTGATCGGACATTGCTTCCTGTTTTTGTCCGCCTAGCATGCCATGTTTGGGTTTGTTCGTCTTTTAAATCAAATGAAGGCATGGACTTGGTCGGTCCTTTTTTGGGTCTCCCAAAATTCCCCTGGAATCATAGATGCCTCTTTCCTATTTTTTATTTCAAATGATCTTTGGATTATGGATGTTACTTCAACCCATAAGGCATTTAAGATCTTTAGTCTTCATACTTAACACTACATTTATTAAACTATTTTTAGAGGGGCAACGTAAGAATTTTTTTTTTTAACTAAATATTTGAATGTCGTTAAAAAAAAAAAAAACTGCCAAAATATTACTCCTTTAGTGAGAAATTAAATATCTTATTTTGAAATAATAAAAAAATTAATGAAATGCATTTGACTTACATAAATTACTAATTTATTTTTCTTATTAAATTAATTAATGATGATAATTCTAGACAAGTAGATATAAATCCTTAGATTGAAGAAATCGGAGAACATTATATTAAAAATCTATATATTTTTTTAGAAATGAAACATTTAGTTCCAAATGAAAAGAATTTTTATTTTTATAATTGAATATATTAACTTATAATAAACAAAATTTTAAACTAACTTCAATATTAATCGCATTTAAATCTTTATATCTCTCTTGATGGAGGAAAAAAAAGGACCGGCTTAAAATGAAGGCTGGATACCATTAATTATTGAAAGAACATTAACAATGGGATATAAGGTATACATGAAGCAGGTTATGAGTTCAACTCGATTTTCGTGTATACTCTAATTTGGAATATTTATTTCTAAATAATTTAAAATAAATTTTTATTAATATTTTATTAATATAAAAGGAAGATGGATAATGAAACGAAGTCATAACGACTTAAGTAATAACCATAAATAATTAATTAAAGACAAATAACAAAAATACATAGATGGACAGTAATTCTAATAACCAGAAGTTACCACCAAATTAAGCCGAGAAAATAGCTGAGAGGTGTCCAGATCTGAACCAAAAAAAGCTCAGTTGGTAGCAAGATTACCTTAAATTAAGGTAACTGAATCCTTAGATGACATTTTCTTCTCTTATATAAATGATCATTAACTTTTATTATATTTTCCGGTGAATTAATTAATGTTTCAAAGATTCTTCAGGATGAGATCATCATCAATGAGGTTGTCTTCTTTCATTTTGCTGATTGTTCTAAGCATATGTAAGACTCAAAATCAAGTCCTTAATCCCCTATATCGACGCATAAATGAAATAGGGACATACCTGATGTCGATT
>JAOXNR010000028.1:17554307-17576777 GCA_028571225.1 Parsonsia alboflavescens
ATCCCCCCCCCCCCCCCCCAAGACCCACAGACATTCATCTTTTAACTCCATTTAACCAAACAGGCTGTAAAGTATCATCAGAATCCATTGTCCTGAATTTCCATGGCATGCGTGAGTTAGAAGAGAATCCAAATTTTGAGAGAGAAAGAAAGAAAGAAAGGATTCCCAACATGTTTGTTGAAGATCCCTAGGCCAGCAATGGACGCCCAGTTTCCATCATTCGTTCAAATCTTTGAACGAATATGAAATCAGAAATACTACTTGTATAAATTTTCCATCATCTCCAAACGCTGTCCTCTTTTCTCGACAAAAGCCGCCATTGATCACAGTATGAAGAAAGACCACGGTCTCCTCTCTCTGACAGCCAATTCCTGTGTTTTTGTCCGTAGCTACGCACTCTATTTCACGTGCGCTGCAACTCATCTTTGCTTTACTTTCTTTTCTGGGCTGCCCTTTTCCTTATCCCTCACGTGCACTTAACAAATATTTGTTGAACCTTCCCCCTCATGCCCCTCCCTCCCCCTTACCTTCCTCTTTAATGCCATACCCATTCTTTGGATGCATGAATGAACAAGAACACATCTTTGGTTTCACATTCTATATACTACATTCAATTCTAGGGGGTATATATGCTACGATGGTGGGCATTATAGTTGGGATAAGGTTTCATTTTCACATCCCAACATTCCAACTACTTAAAATTCCATGCTTCAATCTTTCAAGATTCAAACTCGACACACTTAGTTTTGTGTTTTCAATATAAGCTTACTACACTAATATCGAAGGCCAGTGAGATAGCGAAAGTCCATCTAACGGAGGTTGTAATTAAATAGTTCAAGACAATTAGTACCATACAAGAAGAAAAGAAATACAAATTAATGTTCCATGTGTGTGCTGCCGGATTATTTTCTTTTGTGCCCCTAACAACTTTAGAATTACTTGTAACGATGGCATACACAAAACATCTTATTAATAGGGGCTCCAGTTCAGAATGTACCAATATTGTTGATGATCTTCAACAAATTTACTTTGAATTTAGCCTCTGAACATCAACCAACTGGTAGAGGTCACCTCTCCTTTGCTTCTCCAATGGAATACCAGCCCTGTGTATCACAAATAGGTGAGAACAATCTGACTTCAAAGAAAACAAGACGGCTATTGGTGGGATAAAACAAAATGAATGTTTCACCTTCTTGGCTTGATTTGTGAATAGTCTATCTCTGATACAATTATTGCTTCATCATGTTCTGTGGTAGCTAGTACTTCTCCAAACTGCAAAGATGAACATTATTAGATCAGTGTTTGGTCAAAAATGCTGTCTTTAGTCCTTATAAATGTTTTCCATTTCTTATCAATGTTTGGTCAAAATATAAATTTTTCAGTCCTCGTACTTTATAGCATTTTTTCTCTCTTTATAGTTACACTTTGCATGAATGTGAGACACAATGATAAGTCTTGATATATTCAAAATAGACATTTATTTTGTCAGTAGCAGAATAATAAAAAAAATACTTCTTCCCAGAATGCAACCGAAACAACCATACAAGACAGGAAGTCTTGACTTACAGGCCCAACAAGGGTAGAATGGCCCCAAGCCACATATTCAGCAGTAGCATCTCGAGCTGGTGAGCAAGTTGCAACATACAACTGTCACAATAAAAGAACAAATAAGCACTCAACTAATATGGGTTTCATTTATATATGAACACATGCATGCAAAGTCCAAAATAACAGCCCTCCATAGCCAGCCCGTCAGACTCAACAACCAATAATCAAGACAAGAAAACCTCCATCAAGAATTGATATAATTTTTTTTTTGGAACATCATTTTCTTTCTTTTTTGTATTCAAATCTCAGGTTAATTAAATAATTGAATCATAAGAAGCCCGATCCTTTTTTTATTTCAAATCATCTGAGTCTGACATAGAGCAAAAGAAAAAAGCTGTTTCCAGATCAGCCACTTTTAATGTATGCAATTGATTAACAAGCAGAAAGGGTAAAAAGTAGTAATCCAAACCTTCCTTCATGCAATTTCAGACAAGGAATGGAATACATAAGCAGTGGAGTCTTGCACAACAAAATTGTGACTAAAGCTGATCAGGTGTGAAACTAAATCTGAAAACGTATCAGCTCATGAAATTGTGGTTCTTTCTAGAAAAGAATTTACACAAAATACATAGCCAACTATTCTAGAATTTTTCTCCATTTGAAAAAAGGATGGTAAAAGAAAGCTTCAAGAAATATACTTCTACTAACCAAGTGTCTTGAGTTACGGTTAAAAAACTATAATTATGAAAAACAATTAAAGAGAATATTTAGTGAGAAAGAAAACTGAAATAAAGTAGGATAAAACATAGACATACCACACAGAAAGGTAGTCAATGATCTAGAAAGAACCATAACTTTGCCTTATAGGGAAACTCAAAACAAGTGAGAAAGCGAGATAGAATCTGATAGAAACAGAATCTAAGAGCATTTCCACAAATAATAAAGATGCTAAACCGAAAAGTTGTATGTATCAAGTGGAGAAAACCAGATTGAAAACCATAAAAGGCTCTTTTTCTTTCTCAATCTGACGGATCCTAGGATATTCAAACTCCTTTTCTTTCTCGTCTATAATAATAAGTCATTTTTTAAATTTTTGGGGATGTTTTAATCGTAATTAACACCATTACCCTCAATCATCCAAACTCACCACTACCCCCCACCCCCCCCCCCCCCCTTTTTCCAATTTTTTTTTTTATTAATAAGTTCCTGTGAATATCTCCACTTTCCTTTCTCTCAAAGAAATGAGAATGAGTAGTTTTTAAAATTTCAAGATTCCATCATAAATAGTGGTGTTTTAGGAAGAAAATATTAACATGCATAAAAAGACAACTAGCGACATACAAAATTGGCAAAGGATGTACTATATATCGCTAATAAGCATGATTTCTAAAGAAAAAAGGTAAATATGAGAATGCGGGATACGCGGAAAGTTATGTGGAGAGTGAATGAGTCACTCCACTACTTTAGGAAGTTGAGAATGCTCCAAACAACAGAAATATAGTTTGGTCCTTATCATGCTACTTCCTTCTCTTTCTTGAATGGGCCCTCAAAGGAGGATCCATATTAGAATCTTTTATTGTACCTGATTATCCACAGCTCTGCACAAGCAAAATACACCATTTAGTATTATTAGAGTAAAGAATATCAATAAAAAATCTTGAAAAGTAAAAAAGCATAAAAACTACAATGGTAATGCCAAATAAACAAAACAGGTCAGAAATTTAAACTTCATTCCTTGGCCGCAGCGTCTTGCTTAAATTTTCATCCATTTTTTACATTTTCTTATCAATTCTAGTTTTAGGAGTTGGGTTTCTCCGTCAAAAATTAATTTTCTTAGGTGCCAAAGCTGCAATTATCTACTTTCGCCGTCCATCTTGACACAATATCATCTTCAAGACTTCAAACATCTCATAGGATTCTAAGACTACATAATTGAAAATCCAAATTCGACTAGTAGTGAACTTTAATTTTTAAGAGTGATGTAATAAAACAATCAAAACCAATCTATTTTGTTTTGAATAGACATGATACAAGATAAGGTCAAGCCTTGCAGTAACGATTACATTGCTACAATGTTACCAAGGTCACTAAAGCATTAGAGAAAAATAATGACTAACAAGAGGCATAGTTGCATAGTTAGCTTAGTCTACCGGATGGGAGCTACCTGCTAGTTTTTTGTGCTCAGGGAGCTCTAATTTGTCTCTCAAAAAATCTGAAGTTTCATTCAAACTTTCTGTAAGTCATGGAGGTGGAAAGAGCATGAACACGATCCTCCACAACCAATAGAACTATATATTATCAAATTTAGGTTCGAACTAATTATTCCATCTCACCACTTGATTAGAAATGATGATAAAACAGTAACATCCAAGGAAACTTGGTTAATGTGAACAGAAAACAAATTCTCTCAGTGATCAATTTTAAAGCTAAAGGTATTGTATTTGAATGACAAAAGAATCTAACATGATGCAGGACAAATATCCATACCAATTACAGAAATATATTCACCTTGTTCTTTGTAATAACTCCCAGTGCACTGGTCCAGTAGACATGTTGAAAGCCCCAGGATAGCAAAGCAGGTGAGCTCCTGATGATTCGTTGCCATGATTCTCATAAATCAACATTTTATTTTTGAAACATCGAATGCAAAATAAGCAAGATTTTCTGAAAAGGGCCATTAACAATTCGCTTCATGCTGCATTACACTCATCTCCATTTTGTGGTTTGTTTGTCACTCCAAGGCATAAAAAAATGTTCATTACATTCTTTAGAAAAGAAATTCTTTCGAAATACTCTATTAAAACAAGGGGTAAAAAATGCTCTTGGATCTCTGCATTTTGTATAAAGTAGCACCAGTGGGCAGTTACTTCTTGAACCTTTTATTTAACTATGAACAAGTAACTTATATATACATAATGTCATCCCAAGTAAATTCCAGCACATCATATGGTATTGGAGTGATCACTTTATACAACCAAATATATAAGGAAAGAGAAAGAATTTAAGAAGCCTGCAGGATAAAAGAACAATGCACCATACATGTAGCCCAGATTTTATATGGCTAGAGAACTTACTCTCTCTCTCTCTCTCTCTCTAGCCAAAAAAAAAAACCAAAAAGGATTACATGCAGGGAAGACAGCAGGTTATAGATACTGAAGAAGATGGGAAAAATGAGAAATTAAATGTTTATCAATCAATTTTGATAAACAACCTATATTATTCCCTAGTTCATCAACTGAAGGTTAATACTCATAATCTTCTATTTCACAAACATTCAGGTTCATTCTTATCATTTTCTCCCAACTTCAGTTAAAATATATTCCAGATAAATCTATCTTAAAGTGGCTATTGGCTACTGGGAGAACATGCAATTTGAAACAAAAAATCATAGAATGAAGCACTAACTATGCACAAACCTCTTGCAGTATACAACATTGCCAATTCTTGAAATCGAATATCATAGCAGATACCTATGCCAATCCGCCCAACATCTGCATCAAGGGTTATAAAAATTTTCAAGAATTATGAGGCAAATATTAAAAGTGTTTTTTATATATATAATATAAAAACAAAGAAATTTGACTGTCTTTCCCAAAGGAATTGATGGTTGCTAATCTCAAGAGCTACATGTGTTATGTGTTGGAGAAGTTTCCATAGTTCAACTATTGGGAGCTCTAGGAATGGCAATAACCATGATACAATGAAACTATTACCAAAACCCCATTTGAGAATTTACTGCAAAATCCATATCTCCCATAAACAAATAAAAGGAAATAGGAGGCCTCCTTGCTTATATTCAAGGTCTGATAGGCCCATTGAGTAACATAGTACAGAATACAAATCAATAGTTATCAGCACTACTACAAACATGGAATTACAAATATGCAATCCAAATGGGAAATGGAATCCACATTTTATGATATAATTTTAATCTTAATGGCTAAACTTGTTAATGTCATCTACAAGTTTAAAGATTTCTCGTAAATTGAGTGTTAAAAAAGTAAGAACCAAAGAAAACTTCAGAATAATCTTTATCAACACCCATGCATACCTGTGTCCACAATGGTAGGAGATTCCCCAGCAGTAAGGGTCTTTGATTCCTCAAAGCAAATTTCACCAGGAATGTTAATATCAAAAAGATGTAGCTGTTGTGAAAACAAAACATTAACAGAGTGTTATCATGAATGCTACAGGACCCAGTATGAAAACTATACGCAGTTAGGTTTTCCAAATTCACAAGATGGTTCTAATTGTGGTTCACAGAATAATTCTGCATATCAAAGCAAAAAAAATTAATCATGTCATTGAAAACTGCAAGGCTGAACTAGAAAGATATTGTGTAATCACTTGATTTCCTGCTCCTGGAAAAAATTTAAGATTTCATACTTGCAAAAACCATAATGGTCCAATTCTGATTTGAATATCCAATGAATTTGAAGAAGAATACAAATAAACTTATGAACAGTAAATTCAGACATCCCTGCACTAGTAAGCTGATGATAAGCTAAATACCAAGCAGGTAGAGAAAGTGAAGAAAAGTGTACTACCTTCCGGTGCTTAGCTTTTAGCTCTCCATCAGAACCAAAGACACAACAGGTATTATATATTTTATCACCACTTCTTTCTGGAATTGAGCCTCCCACTAATGTAACCTTCAGAAGACGAGCAACTTCAGACAACATGGCTGTTGAAGGAGATTTATCAAAACCAGCATCAATCTCCTCAGCATAATCAGGGAAGCTATCATTTGAATATGGGCTATTCCATATTTCCTAATTCAAAAGCACAACCAATAAATCAACAGAAAATAACAAAAAAAAAAAGAAAAAGAACAAAAGCTATGTTTCTTTCTCATTTCACCCCAATGTCATAATAACATGATCTGCATACACATACACAAAAAATTAAAAACTCTGGTAACACTACTGAACATACAGAGTTCACAGCAACAGGCTAATTTAGCCTAATCACTAATTTCGAATTCTCAACAGTGACAATTTGTCAAAAAATTTCACTATCACTGAAGCAACAATAACCAGGAAAAAAAAAGGCAGAGGAACAACTGAATAAATGTACTCACAGGCAAAACTACAAGCTTTGCTCCCTTCTTAGCAGCCTCCTCAATCGCCGTCCTTGCATGACGAATATTCCTTTCCTTGTCAGCAGTAACGGATAATTGGCACAACCCAATCTTAAACTATACAATCCAAAAAGAAAAAAAAAGGTTCAAAATTCAAAACAAAAATGTACTGATATTGTTGCTAATAAAATCATTAAAATAAACACAAGCCTTGGTGATTAGAGGAGTCGGCAAGGGAACAGCAGGCGGAACCCTAGCTTGTTCAGCTTTGAAAGAGACGACCGCCATGGATGATAATGATATCGAGGGTGATGACGCAGGGCGTAGTGTTGTTCTCGTTGTACTACTACCACCACCGCCACACCTCGAAGGAAGGAGCACTCGGGAGAAACAGCTGCTATTATTGTTGATTGCACGTTTGGAACAGAAGAGCAATGGAGATTTGCGAAGAAGTGTGTGGCGTAAAATAGAGGGAGTAACATCAGAGTAACAGAGAGCGGAAGAAGACAAGAACACGAGTCTGGTTTTCATTTACTTCGGGTCCAATTTGCCGCGCAGAGAATCTCATGCATTTCCCGTGCCAATTGCTATGACAGTGAAGGGTCCACATTTGCAGCAACAAGCAATCAAATGGATTATCATTGAAGGGATTTAATTCAGAAGGAAAATAAAGAAGTTTTGTTTGAAAGTTTAAGAAAGAAATAATGGGAGAGGGGACTTGGAAGTCACTTTTAGTGTGGCCCATAACTCTAAGGTTGGACTGAGTTGAATTGGGTTTTGGATAACCTTTTTGAGATAGTGGAATCCGTTTGATCCTTTTAAAATTTTTGACTTATGCGATTGGGTTGAACTTACCTTTGGATTAAATTGGGGTTTAAATAATCCTTTTATAGAGTGATATCAGTTTAATTTATTTTTTAAAATCTCTAACTCATAGGATTGGATCCAACCAATCCTTGGAAGGATTAGATTAAGTTAAATTAAGTGGTAAATAATTTCTTAATAGTTTAAAAGAGATCATGATTTTGATTGTCTCACGGGACATTGAGTTAAAAAAATTTGAGTGAAACCATGCTTTATAAGTATAACTTGCATGACATTCGGATTAATCTTATCGAGGCTTTTCTTCAGTTAAATATTTATGCATCATTTTATACTTGTAAAAGCTTCATTGATACTTTAACTAAATAAATACATTGTTTGCCTCTTCGGAGACAATCTAATGGGTGGAGTGGAAAGCGTAAACCATATGTCTTGAGTTCGAATCCCACTAACACTTTCTTAGATAGGCGGAATATCGAGATATATGTAAACCAGTGGGATACAATTAAAAAGTAGAAGGAAAAAAAAAAACCATGCATTGTTTGCTGATTTTTCAGATTTCAAATGAAAAACTTTATGTAGGAAAATAAAAGGGTGCCCATTTTAAAACCTTGACTACTTGGTGCAATCAACATTCTTAAAGGAAATGATTTTCTTTACAATATCATATCCTACGAAGAAGTTCATATGTACCACATTCCCATATATTGGGAGATCTGTGGTGGAAACAAATGCCAGGCACAAAGAAGAAGGAGATGTCTTCACAAATGTATTCAACGGCTTCAACTCAATATCAGCACCACCATTGAAATGGAAAGTAATCAGTGGAATCTCCGAATCCTTCAAATTCGAATAGCACAATGGAAAGATTCCCAGCAGATCCTTCACTGTGTTGTTTGAATTAATTTCATCTTTCACTGTTCTTTCCACCTTACTGTAAACATCTAATGGAAGAAAAGTATATGTAGTGCCTGAATCAATGATGATATTTCCTCCTCCCAGTTTCCCGCATTCTTTCAATGGAGGAAACCCAAATCTTTTCTTTCCAACACTAACTGATTCAAGAATCCGGTAAAAGTATTCATCGGTAATGAGTGGAGTTGAAGAAACGCCGGGCCCTGAAACAGCTGCCTCTGCCCCAAAACTTAGTTTTCCGGCACTGTTTGAGAATTGTATTGATGAGCCTAGACAGAAGGAGAATTTCCCCTGAATAGAATTCTTTTGTTGCCTTGCAAGGGATAGGTTTGGTCCCGAATCCGATCAGACCGGAAGCATTTTCAGTGAATGACCGGCCATTCTCTTGTCCACAACCAAATAGCACATTTGGGAAAGACACTTCTTTTTTATTATTTTTTCCAGCAGCGCCAAAGAAAGTGAGAGTTTCCGTCACGAGATCGCCCCGAGTAAATGAAGTATCGCCATAACTCTCATTGGAGACACAATTCTTGATTAGCTTATTATTACAAGAACGATTATTCCTTGGCAGGAGATTACAAGCATTTGACTCGCAGGGAACCAATTGAAAACTCGAAGATTTGTTTGGATTAAATGGAAGGAACTTTTCCTTGCAGCAATTGAGACAAGGTAAGCATTGTACCCAACCGGTGTCGCTTCCCGTATCGACAATGGCATAGAAATCGAACGGTGGGGTGCCGAGGCCTATTTTCAGGAGATATTCACCGCCGTCTGGGATTAAACCTGGAAATGTGAATTTTTTCGAACAGTTCAATGAACGTTTGTAAGCTCTTCTAACACCTTGAGAAGGGGTTAAGAGAGGGTCATATAGGGGAGAATTTGGAGAATCTCTATGGGTGAGATCGACTGAGAAACCTTTGATGGAATCATTGTTTGATTTTGAATGGGGAAATAGAAAGGAAGATGAGCTGAAAGTTATTGCCAGAAAGGCAAGGGAGAACGAAGAGTGAAGCACATCATCTCTGCGTAAAACTGGGTTAATTTGCGAGAAATGCTTGATAGAAAGTTAGAAACGTTGTGGGATTTATATATGGACAAAGGCCGTGCGGTCTTGGAGTCAAATCTTTATTTTGATTGATTTGGTCAATTTTTGTTCCCCCTAATCATCTAATTTGATTTTTAAGAAATTAATTAATGAGGTCGATTCATTATTAGATACGTTAAAAAATTTTATGTACAAAATTTTTTTGATTTAGTCGTTGTTTGTTTATTTGGATGTTGAATCTGTTTTATACAATGAATCTTTTCCCTTGTTGATATATTTTATGTATGAAGATAATTTTTTATTTAGTCGTTACCTTTTTGTTATGAATGGATTTGTGACTATGATTTATAGAAACTTAAAAAAATTAAACACAAGTATATTTTTTAAAAAATAAAAAATTATTTGTTTTCTTGAAGTTTTCCATAAGAGGCTCAATTGAAAAAAAAAAAAAAAAAATCTAATTTGACTAATTTTTTAATTTTAAAAAAGTAGTTTTTTTAAGAAATTCAACTTCTTAAATGCTAAACTTACTTTTCATTTTTTTATTTCTCTTTACTTGTTCCTCTCAAAAAAAAAATCAATTTTTTTAATTCTTAATTCTCTTTTTTTCCTTCTTTTCTTTTTATTATTTTCTCTCTCTTTATTCTCATTTTCCTTTTCCCTTTCCCTTTTTTTTTTTTTTCTTTTTTCTTCCTTCAAGACATTATTTTGAAGATTTGTAGTGTTAAATTTAGATTTTTACAATGAAAATCATATACCCATATTTATACTTTGTGACAAATATATGTAAATATTAGCAATTAATTAACATCAATATTTTATTTTTGAAGACAACATTTAAAAGAAAAACTTGTAATTCGAGCTAAAATTGCAATAAAAATACTTCAAAGTTAAGTTTAAATATTGCTTCGAAATCTTACGATTTTGAGGGGTTTAATTGGAGTGGTGAAAGTTAGTGTTTAGGGAAACCTAAATGGAAAGTTTGGGGTTTTAAATGGAAAGGTGGAAAGTTAGAGTTTTTGAAAGTATTAATCATTGGTTTTACAATTTTAATCATTTGTGCATTGAGCTGTCAATTGGGACCGCCCTCGATCCTACCTCACATTTTTCAAGGATTAGGTTTAAAAAATCTGATTTCAATAATAATAAAGGTTTTTTAGTCCGACATTTAAGGATCAAGAGCCAACGAGGATTGAAAATGGTCAAGTCAGACCAGTCCTTAGGGCCAAAGATATTAAATTTTTTTTTTTTTAATAATTTCTAGGGTTTGGCCAATTGACTTTGGACGGTGTCTCTTGTGACCTTGTCTTGTCTAGCTTCTATTCATTTCTTTTTCTTTTCTTACACACAGGCCACCACATTGAGCATGCTTACTTTCTTTTCTTTTTCTTTTTCTCAGTTTTTCTTCAATTCAGAGTCTTCACTTCAACACAAAACGTCAATCCCACTATCACTATTCTCCCGTCCGTGTCTATCAACTTTGAACTCTCCCTTTCTCATTCTCAGTTCAGCCATTAGCAATCACGACTGACTCACAGCGCCCTACTTCAAATCCCTTGCTATCGTAGACTTTGTCTCAGTAATCAATTTCCTTAGAGTCTTTGATTGGAGCTGGCTTCAGTTTCAGGAGGAAATAATTTTTCTTTTCTTTTTGGAAAGCTTTAATGATTATGTGGTAGTTTGGTTACTTTGGCACCTAGAATACTACGTAAATTTTACTAATTGATTATCTATCTACTACTCAGTACTCCCTTGGACCCTCCGTCCCGATTTTCTCTTTTATCTGTTCTTCACTTCTTTTCCAAATTAAATATGATTAATTTGTATTTCATTTGAGAGTGTCTAAAACTGTTTGTTTAGTTATTTTGTTTTCATTTTGGATTGTAATGAATATTAATGTTGAATTTTTCATTTTTATGTTTGGTTTATATATCATTTTCTGCAATCTCTCTCAAATTTTCTATTCATTTTTTTATTATTTTCTGTAATTTTTGTTTTAAGTGGTGTAAAAATTGAATTGTTTTATTTTAAATATTTTTAAAATTTAAAAATAAAGGACTAACCCGACCCGTCCTTTATGGGGTTGGATTAGGTTAGGGTTTTAATAACTCTTCAGAAAATGGAGCTCCCAATCCCAACATTTCAAATATTCTGACCCTTGAATCGGGGTCAGATTGAGTTAGGTCAACCCTTATTGACAGCTCTATGTTATGCATGGGTGTGTGTGAATAATTGCCATCTTGACAAATTGAACTTTTTCTGAGTGTTAAAACAATCTATCCTACAACTAAAAGTTTATAGGTTTAGTCACAAAAAGGACACATGTCGTAGGTTAGTTAAGTTAAAAAAGTTAATCATCTCATCGCTCCACGAATCAAGATGGTGCCATTTGGTTATTTGAGATGACAAGACGGGCTCAAGGTTTTCCAAGAGGTTTGAAGATAGAACAAAAGAAAAAAAACATCCTTTTTCATAACGAATTTTTTTATTTGTTAAAAACTTCAAAATTAAAACAAGTTTTTACCGTATTATTCAAATTTTCTTTACTTTGCTTATTAACATCTCGATTATACTATATTTTCAAAAAAATTCATTAGAAATATGTATTTCTTTTATTTTTAACCTTTTTTTTAATAAAATTTATTTAATAATCCTCATAAATAATACAATGATTCATACTTGATGATAAGGTGCTTCAAAGAGCTTTGGATGCAAATCCATTTCATCCCAACGGACATAAATCTTAATTAAACCTATTCACAATTTCCCATCCTAATTAGTATATTTTATTTTTAAAAATAATTATACCACAGATAATTAAGTCTAAATTCAAATAATTAACTCTACCATAAAAAATAAATAATAATTAAAAAAAAACTCGGGTTTTGGGTCGCATCTAAATTCAAACCCGATATAAATAATTATTTCAAACACCGCCAGTTGCGTTCTCAACAACAACAGTAATAAACTGCCTCTTTCCCCTCACTCTCCCGCCATTCTTCTCAACGTCCATTTTCTCTGAAATCTCTCAGACCAACGCCGGAAACAATTTCAAAATTCACTCTCTTCAGTGCTTCTGCTTCACATTGCGGCGCTTGGAGACTCACCACCACCAGGCGTCGTCATCACTTCTACTTCTGCTGAAGATATCGCCGGAGATCTAAGGATGAAAAACCACCGGAAAACACCACTACCAGCCGTCGTCAACACTTCTAAAAATGAAGATATCACAAGAGATCTAAGGATGACAAACGACTTGAAAACGGAACAGTATCCGTTCGTTCCAAGCCATGGTTCTTCTGATATCAACTTTAATCCTGGAAGTGATCAGTTTTTGTTACATGATGAAAGCCAAAATTTCGGTTTATTGGAATTTCCATCAATTTCCGATCCAAATTCATGTACTAATTGGTTACCTCCTGCACCTGATCAACCCTGTCTTGGTGTGAATAATTTGATTTTTAATGATTCCCAAGCAGAACAACTTCCACTGAATAATATGATTAACGACTCTAATGGAAATGCTGTTGCGAATTTTGGGGGCTTGTCGTCTGGAGTTAATGGAGAAGTCAATAGTGCCTTCCAAACATTTCCAGAAAGTTCGGGTTTCGGAAGCCCTGTTTCGAAACTCCCAGAATTCCCAAAGATGTTAGACTTTGGAAGTTCTGCTCAACTCCCAGCGGATTGCCCTGATCTACAGCCTCCAAGCGCACTACTTAGGGAAATCTGGCATACAAATGGTGAGTAGTAGTATAGTAGTGTACATTTGGAAAAATTTGTAGTGAATACAGAAACTGGCGAAGTAATTAATGATTTGAAAATCTGTGTCGTGAAGTGTGATGATTGATTTGTCTTGGCAGATATACAAATAAGAAGTCTTGAAATTCATGGATGCATTGGAATAATCAGTCATGCAATTTTGTATAAAGCTGATATCCCCTGTGACAAAAATAACATGGAGTACCAACTATTCGAGTAAGTAATATATTTCCCCTGAACTTCTGAAGAGGGAAATCTTCATACATTCTATATCCCATGTCGTGTTGTTCATGTTCATTTGATTAATGTAATGTCTTTCTTCAAGCTTTTCCGCCGAAAGCTTATCCGATGTGAAGAACTTCTTATTTCTGTATTGGAAAGACCGAAAACAGGAAGGTTACTGGATAATGGAAGATCCGTACTTCCAATTTTATGAGGCCTTGTGCATTGGACATGACGAGAATAATGAAAACCTTGCTTCAAACAATGCATTGAGGATCTCAGGTTAGTAAACCTTTTACATAGGCTATTAATTAGAAGTAGCAAGTTTGTTTTAGAAATTAGATCTAATTCTTGTTACATTGTATTGTACCAAATAAAGAATTTCCTATAGATGTTTGCCAAATAGGTAATATGAACTGAAATCCCTCTTGCAGATGCCCATAACAATGGAGCAGGAATAAGGGTTGGAAGTGGTTATAGTGGATACATGACAACAATGAACCATGAAAATGGAAATGGAGTATCACTTCCTAAGAGTAATCTTTCGAAACAGGTCAGTGTAGAAACAATTTTCACCTACTACATTTTTATAGATATTCTTTCAAGTCCTGATTCTTCTAAATGTAATTGATTGAATATATGGTTGATTTGATCCATGAGCAGAGAGAAAGAACTGGGAAGATGAGACTGCAAGACTTTTCAAAGTATTTCGATCTTCGCCTTAAAGATGTGGCCAAGAAATTTAATGTTTGCCCCAGTGTGATCAAGAAGAAGTGCAGAGAAGGAGGCCTTCAAAAATGGCCTTACAGAAGGGTTTTATTCCTATTGGAGTCTTTTAATTAATTTGAAGTGTCTTTTTCTCCTTTTCTTCTCTCGGCTACGAGATTTAGAGCCTGTTCATTTTGATTTTTTTTAAAAAAAACTTATTTTGTTCCGATAAATACTTAAATAAATTATTAATTCCAAATCAAAATTGTTCACTAATATTGTGTTTCACTTGCTTTTGTGATGATTACAGATAAAGGGCATTAAGAGAAAAATAAAACAGAAGAAAGATAGTTTAACTGCCGTACTTACTGAGGAAGGGAGGCAACAAACTTTGCTAGAGATTCAGGAGCTTGAGCAAGAATTGCGATATATTTTTACAATGCTCGGAGGACTTTTATAAGGTTGGAATTAATTTTTTTTCATATACTAGTGTTGTGCACTAATGCACATCCATGCACATTTTGTGTAAATATTATACAAATATTTGTTCTGAGAATCAAAAGTGATCTGTATGTATTTTATACTATTGGCATGTTGCAATTGCATGCAATGTAAGGTTGGTTTTTATATGTATATAAATTCTTGAAAGGGAAAATGGTCACTTTCATTAACCCAAAGGTTATTAATGTAATAGAAAATTATACACAACAGATGTATAATGGAATGTTCGAATTTTCTTTTTTCTCATTAACTTCTAAGAACATTTTACGAGTATGTTATTATTGGCAGTCCATCCAATTTGACTACTAGCCTTTTTTTCTTTTTCTTTTTCTTTTTTTGGAAGAATGATCACTTTCGTCCTAAAAATTTGATCCAAATTTTTTCTTTTTTGAAAAAAAGAAACTTTGAAAGCTTCCGTTTGCAAAATTTGCTGGAAGATTTTGACGCATAAATCAAAAGACAAGAGAGGCCCAACATTTTGGGCTTTTGTAAGTTAATGGGCTCGACTTCCTCAAGTCTGAAATGTCGCCACCGGCACCGGCTCTGAGCAATCGCTGCACCACTGAAGTGACATGGCGGCGCAAGCCATAACCACCAACAACTCAAACCTCCCCAAACACCTTCCACAGCTAATTCCCACCATTACTTCACTCCTCCAAAGAAACTTGAAGTCCCAACAGAACACAAACCTCCCGGACCCTTCATTTCTCAATCAATTTTCACCCCATTTAAACCACGACTTAGTTATCCGAGTTATTAAGAACCAGAGTAGCCCTTACGATTCTCTCTTCTTCTTCAATTGGGCTTCAAATGTGAATCCCAGTCCTAAGAATTACTTCCCTTCCTTCCATTGCTACATTGCCATCACTGATAAACTCATTTCTCACAAATTGTTTTCATTGGCGACCCGTTTACTAGAATCTCATAATCAGTTTTGTGATTTCATGGTTGGTAAGCTAATCAAAGCACATGGTGATTTAGGACATCTGAGGTGGGCTGTTCACCTTTTTCATTGTGTAAAAGAGAGAGAATCTGGGCGCTGTTTGTTTTCGTATAATTCGCTTTTAGGTGTTTTGATAAAGGCCAAGAGATTACGTTTGGGTTGGGGTGTTTTTGGTCAGATGATTAAAGAGGGTGCTGTGAAACCTGATGTTTCGACTTTCAGTATTATGATTAGAGGGTTTTGTGAGGAGGGTATGATTGATTATGCCAAGAAGTTGTTTGATGAAATGGGAGAGATAAATTTATTCACTTATAACATTATCGTTAATGGGTTTTGTAAGAAGGGTCTCATGGAAGATGCACGAAGCATTGTTGATGAAATGGTTGAGAGTGGAACTTGTTTGCCTGATACAATTACTTATTCTACTTTGATTGATGGGTACTGTAAGAAAGGAGAGGTAGCTCCGGCTCTTAGGTGCTTCAGTGAGATGTTGGAGAGAAATGTTCAGCCTAATGTGTTAACTTACAATGGTCTGATAAATGGGTTGTGTTTAAATGGAGATGTTGATGAGGCAAGGAAGATGATGACAAGGATGAGATTGTCCGGATTGAGAGATAATATTGCTACTCATACGAGTTTGTTGAAGGGATATTGCAGTGTAGGCAGATCCAATGAAGCCATTGAACATTTCAAGGAGATGGTTGGTATTGGTATGGAACTTGACCAGAAATCATATGGAGTCATCATTAATGAGTACAGGAAGTTGAGATTGCCGGATGAAGCCATTTCTCTTTTAAGGGAAATGAGGGTGAAAGGCATGAAACCAGTTGTTCATGGTTTTAATGCGGTTCTTAGGAGTTTCTTAGAGTTGGATGAGCTTGATAGAGCTCTAAGTCTTTTGAAACAGATGCCTGAGATGGGTGCTCATCCAAATTTTATATCCTATAGCATGGCAATACAGGGACTTGTAAGAGTTAAAGGGAGGATGCAAGATCTGGAGATGATTGTTAGTGACATGCTTCAGAAAGGTCACAGACTCGACGCAACCTTGTACAATTGCTTAATAAAGAGTTATTGTGAGGATAAAAATGTTGAAGGTGCAATTCAGTTTTGTAAAGAGATGATTGATCAGAAATATGTAATGAGTCTTGAGGTCTTTGAAGTTTTTGCGGAGGAACTATTTGCAGAAGGAAAGCTGTTTGAGGTTGAAAATCTTTTCGAGCAGATGAAAAGGCAGTGCCGGAAAGAAGATACTGATAGGTACCAAAAGATCATGGATGAATATTGAAGGTGAGGTAAGGTTAAAGTATTAAGGGATGAACTGTCATTCATCATTGGAGTTATGGGATCGAGCAGGACCTCCTGCAAATGCTGGAGATCTTGGAACTTAGCGTGCTATTAGTCTCTTTTATTTGGGGAGAAGAGAAGGGTGCTTGTTCCAGGTTCATTTCTCAAATTCAATCTATGAAAGTGAAATTTTGATGGGCAGGCACACCATTTGATTAAAGATAAATTATCCTGGCAATGTGTATGGCCATTAGTTTATGAGGTCTTCATCTGGGCAGTTACGATGACCAACCAGTGGACTTGATCAAGTTAAAGAGTAAGGTATAGTTGTCCTTGTCAGTCCGGATGGAAATGAACGTTTCATATTCATAAATTCATTCTGATGGAAAGGAATATTTAGTATTCAATTTTAATTGTTCGGAATTGAATGTGTTTTATTTAAATTAATTTAATGAATTAAATCAAAATTTTTTATTAAAACGTATCTAGGTTAAAATTGGGACATTCAATTCTGGACGATGGAGTAATAATCATGCTGTGATTTATTTTTAAGTGAAAATTTAAAAGAAAAAATCTCCTTCACATGTCCCTCATTATTTGAGAAAAATCCCATTTCGTAAATATTCTCACCTAACTAAAGTAAAGCAAAGTTATTCCTCTTTTCTTTAGTTGTTTTAGAACTTTGTAAGTAGAGATGCAAAAAGGTAGGCAAAGATAGGGTGGGATTAGAAGACCAAATCCACAGTACCCAAAGGATAGAAAATATGAGACAAAACCTCCCCAACTAAGTAACCAAACCATTTATTGTCTCATCTTATCTTGTCAAAGTGATCGGACAACATAATCAACAATCAAGTTTGTCATGACCTTTTCCATGTTGATGAGAAGATGTGTACTAGTAAATTAAAAATATACAAATCGACATAAAAACTATAAATTACATATATCTGAACTTAACTCACCTTTCCTTTTATTTTAAAATTAATATCTCATTTGTTAAATTAATTAAAATTTTATTATAACTTGTAAAGATTAAATATGTCAAACGCTTTATTTCTTTTATTTTCTTGCCAAATAGAAGTTGCTTTTTATTTTCAAGAAATATATTTAGTATTTTTCTACTTTTCAAGGAATATTTAATAAAAAATTTTAATATCATTCTTTTAATCATATTAAATATAGAATTGAATTTATATGAGCATTATTTATTATAATTATTTTAATCAAAAAAAAAATATTAATCAGTGAAACATGTTTCAAAACAAGACTTTTAAAAAGAAATGGAGGGAGTAAATTATTATTATTATTATTACTATAGAGCAATGCCAATCTAAATGCATTAGATAGTCTTTTGAAGTTGAATAGCAATGGTAACGGATAAATCGGAACAATTTACAGAATTCTAGTGGGTTCGGGTCATGCTTATTCTGGAAGGGCTGTTATGGGCTTCCTGACATTTTATGTAGAAAACTGGCAGAAAGGGAGATTCTTGATTGCCTTGCATTTCTTGCAAGGGGATAATTTCCACTGTAATGTCCATCTCAATCTTCCTGAGCAGACTCATTTCTTTTTGTTTCAAGTCCTTATTTATGAATCTGACCAGCATTGTTTCATTGCGGACTCAATTCTTTTCTGCTTTTTGCCCTTCTCAGGAAATCACCACTTTACCATAAGGGAATAGACTTTTCTTGAGAAATAACGAATTCCTTCTTTAAAGAACTCATTTGCGGTGGGGGAGCGATGTCTTAAGGGTCGTGGTCCTGGTGGACCTCCTGATGATAACCATTTTAAACATTAAATATTGGAGGCAAGTAGTACCCTTGGAGATCTTCAGATCTTTGACACATGGGGCGCCTTTTCTCTGTCATTGGAAATTTTTATATTGTGCGGCAGCGAACTCCTGCATCTTTTCTTTTCTTGATGGATAGAGTCCACATGGGCAGATATGTCTTTAAACTTTTCATCCTTTGCGAGGGCATTGGTCATTATCCATATTAGGGTGTGCCCGTTTCAAAAACTTCAGATGAGAACACAGAGAGGTAGTAGTGGTGGTCGTGGTGGAAATAAGTTTGTTTTCTGTGCAAGTGCTCGACTGCTTCTATTTTTTGTTTTGGTAGCTGGAAGGATGAAGTTGTCCTGTTCCTAACCTGAAAATGTTTTTTTTTTTTTTTATGTTGAGAGGAGCATTTGTTAGTATTTGTCAGGAGTAAGAAGAATCATAGACTTTAGCATCAAAACTAGCAAGAAGGTTTGCTGTCAAAGAAGGGATATCAGGACTCATATCTGAAATTTGATGCTTCCACAGGTCTCTTTCTCTACCCCCAAAAGCTCAAAACTTTTAACGATTTATCTTTCTTTGTTTCTTGAAACCTGGGTTAGGTGACCATTCCTTTTCACTCTGTTTGTATGTTATGTGTGCCTGACTTGGATTGTTTTGTGAAATTCAATCCTGCAGGTCTGAACTTGGAAATCATTTAATACTGCTAATCAGACCTTTGCCCCTTAGTTTGAGGTATCAATTGGTTCTAAGCTGTTATTCGTGGTAACTTAGAATTTGTCTTTTATTGTAATTGGATACCCTTTTTCTTTCTGCTAGATAATTGGAAAATTTTTACTGTGCTTCTCTGAAGTGTATAAAGTCAAAATTACAAACTTCTTTCTAGAGCTTTCAATACTGAAAAGTTTCTCAGTTGTGACAGATGGGAAATGGGCTCCCCATTGATTTTGTAGACTTCTCCTTCATCTTTCTTTTTCCTGAAAACCAATAGTTGTAAAAGTTACGATGCCATTTTACTAATATCCTTATTTACTTCTTAACTGATGTTGAGGTGATTTATAGCGTGGGTTTTAGACTTTTAGAAAAACTAGATGAACCGTGTCTCAAATGATTGGCAGAGAGTTGACTATATATCTTGGTTCTGATGTAAATTACCGCATTTCAGAACCTCTGTAAGTTTAAAAGAGGTCACGGCAAACCCTGATTTCCCCTCACTTGATAGGCTTTGATTCGGTGATGGGCTTCCTATTGCCTTTTCATAAATTATGTGGAATTTCTAGTGATTAGTGTATTATTTGGGCAATGCAACTTTGCAATTATTACCACATATTATGGTTGAGTCAAATATTTGGTTTTGGAAGAAGATAATGAATGGGACAGGATTTTGACCCTTATGTTTGTTGTTTTTTGTCTTTGTTGCTTCCCTGTATCAGTGCAAGCAGTTTCGTGTAACTTGACTGAAGTTGTTGAAATCCCAGAGCGGTAGATCTTCTTTTTTTCCTTTAATTTCTCTCTTCTTTCATGCTCATTTCTAAGGCAACATCTATTCTTTTCTGATCTACACTTCTTTCAGTATTCTAAATATTAAATCGTTTATCCTTTTCCTGCTCTGTAAAGTATACACCGCTTCATTTGTTTCCCTTTCCTTGCCTTTCACCTTAATTTTGGAAATACTGGTATTTCTGTTTCATGTTGATCTATCTACCAGTTGTTGAACCAGGTGAATAACCAAACAAGTTGCATCTTTGTCATGCTACAGTAGTGACTTGCGACACCCAAAGGCCTTGTTGTAAAAGAAGGAACAAATAGTTGTACTTACAAAGGATGAAAAGTGCTTCTTTATTAGATAATCGATCAACTGCTCAGTTAGTGTCACCTTTGGATCTTTCGTACTCTTCTTTATGGAACTCCACTGTACAAGCCAAGAATTCTCCTCCAAAGAAAATAGTTGCTGGTTCTGAATCATCCTCCAACTTCTTTGATCATGTGAAGCAATCGGAATCCCAGTTTCAAGATCAGGATTCCACCTCTACCCTGTCAATTGGTCAATCTCAATATGCAAGGGGAAATATGGGAGGAAAGAGTGCAGCTTCACAAAATCTTGGATCACAGCATGGTAATACTCCTGATACTTCCGTTATTATGTATGAATCTAAATACTTAAGGCATACCAGGGCATAATGGATCCTAAAGAAACTCAATGAATTATAGTCGCATTACAACTTTCAGGAAGGGTAGGGCAATCTTGACACATGCAAGAACGTTCCCCCCTCAACGTCTTGTGTAGTTTTCTGACCTAATGACTCAGTATTACTCCCAACTATGCATATCTGTTTTAATGAGCACTTTTCCTTGAGTAAATTGTTAATGATTTTACGTTCGCCAAAACTTCCAATTTCCAGAACCTATCATAGCTTATCTTTTATGTCTACATTATTAGTAAAATAAGGATCTTAACTTTCAGTTCTCTATGTAGTCATTATTTCGTAAGTGGTTGTATTAAGACACTGCATCCTGTGACATATGAAACTAGCACTAGGAACAGAGTTATCTTTTTTTTTTTGGAGGTTTGAACTAAATATGGAATTGGGAGTAGTCCCCTGATTGCTTGAAGGAACCAATGCACTGGTTTCCTACATCCATTTGACATGTAGAACTATCACTACTGCAAGAGAAATGTTGCTTTAACCAAGTCAGGATAAAAAAGGTCTGAATTTGACTCAAACCAATGTTTTATATTTATGATGAAGATGAACACGTACTTTACCTGACACCACATGAGAGAAGATTCATCTACTTAAGATTTGATGTCCTGCATGCTAATTCTACTTATAGACTAAAATATATAAAGGACTGGTTACTTGAAAACTAAAAGTTTTTCACTACCTTCAATAAAGTGAGCTCGAGAAAATTTATCCACTGCTTTCATGTTCTTGCTTGTGTTATTGAACTTACCTTAAATGTTCCCTTTCACTTAGGTATTGGGGAAGCTTCAGCAATCCTTGCAGAGAACCAAAAGGGATCATCTCTTCTATATGGCCATGCAGATTATGTATTTGGTCGAGTACAATTTGACTATAATCAACAAACTGTAAGTCCATCTTAACGGTTACTCCATGATCAAAGTTGAGAAGTCTGATTGGTGTCATTCTTAGTTTTCTTCTTGTGATATTGCTGCCATACGACTCATCACTCCAAAGGAGAAGAAACCCACTAAAGGTCCTTATAACCATGAAGAAAGAGCACCTGGTCTGTTACACCAGGGCTACTACATGAATGAACAAAACTGAAAAAAATAGAACAAGGTAACATCTTGACATTTAAATTTTTTTTCACAGGCTTGCATACCATATCAGTGGGCAGAATCCTGTGTTGGTGCTCTGGTAGCTGCTTATGGACCAAAAGCTCTGGTATGTCTTCCTTTGGAATAATAATAATCATAATAGTGTTAGTAACAAAAATCATCTGTGAACATGAAGTGAATTCCTTCCACACATATATAAGAGCATAAATAGGAGTTAGCCCTCCATAGCAATGGGCTCTTACATTTTCTCTGATTTGAGATGAAATAAAGGAGAAGGATATGGGATTTGCCAAACATTCTTGTAAAAGAACTGTGAATATGCCATTATTCTCGATCTCCTTATGGTAATTTTAAGTCCAGTTTTAGTGTCTGCACCTCACTTTTCTTTTCCACTCTCTTAGAGGCAGCGTTATACCATTGATCAGTTTTTGATGCACTCTTAAAAATTTTAAAAAGGAAAAGAAGATGAAGAAGAAGAGACCAAGTTTGGTTTGTGAAAAGGGGTGGGGGAACAAAATACCTTAAATGTTTTATTTGTCTCTGTATTTTCACCTTTACA
>JAOXNR010000028.1:17579662-17591365 GCA_028571225.1 Parsonsia alboflavescens
ATTATTTTATTTATCTAGAGCAAGAATTCAACCTCCTTGCATTATCCTATTTATTTATCTATTTAAGAAATATTTCGGTTTATTATTAAATATAAGTTATTTCGGTTAGTTAATCTTATCCTAATTATAAATCATTATCGTTATTTAATTATGTATTTGATTGTGTATTTTTTATATATTATTCCTTTGATAATATATCCATGAAATAGTGTTCAGATTTTTAAATAATGATTAGAGTACATTTCTAAAAAAACAAAATACTTTAATTTTTACAAGACAATAATGAGTATACTAAAAAGGATATTTCTTCTTATCAGTGCAATAAATTTGGCACTGAATATAAATAGTTAATAATAATATATTACTACTAGTTAATCCACTGATATATAAATCATATTAGATATTCAATTCAATCCATCAAATGATTATTTTAATATAATTATTAATTTAACCAAAAGTTGAAGTGGGGTCCACAGTATGAGAGCGACCAAGTTTTTAAATAAAGGAAAAACTCATACAAATAAAATTTAAAAAGGAAAAATCCAAAATCTCATCCGGACTCTTCACGCACTATCAAATCCACTTCATTTTTCGCTTTCAATCCCATTCAGGAAAATTGTCTCTTTCTCATCCCTCTCTGTAACACAGAGGTCAAAAAATTTCCCAAGGTTTCCCTCCCTTTCTCACTCTCTCTCTCTCTCATCTCACTGTGGCACACTCCTCTCATCACATCACATATCACAAGAATATTTATATACAGGAAACTGTAATAATAGTTTATGGTATAATATATATTGATAATGATGGATGCCAATCAACAGTACAGTCCTAGAACGGTGGAAGAGGTGTTTAGGGATTTCAGGGGTCGAAGGGCTGGCTTAGTTAAAGCTCTTACTCATGGTAAATATTAATTTTATGTGGGATTTAGTAATGGTAGTCGTAATTGAGTTTATTTCCACAGGTTTGGTTGTATTTCGTTGGGGGTTTGCTTTTGGGTTTTGCGATATATATATATTCTCGGTCTTCTAACTGTGTTTTGCTTTGATGGGTTCTATGCAGATGTTGAAGAATTCTACCAGCAATGCGACCCTGGTGCGATTTGATTCTTTGTTTACCGCTTTTTGTTTAACCGAAAATTCCTTCTGCTGCATTTCTTCGATGGGCTAATTTTATTGCTATTATTATTAATGTTGTACTCCTTATTATGGGTTTTGTAATAGGTGAAAGAAATATTCTATTTTTCTGGATTGTAGTGGTTGGGTTTAGTTCTTCTGGTTGGAATATGTTTTTTGTATTTTTCGAGAGCATGAATATATGTATATCGTCATGTTTCCATGCATTTTGCTGTTATTGAAGCTTGATTTTTGAGTTTGGAACTATCGAATTCTATTTTATGAATGAAAGCTGACCTGCAATCTGGACTTGTCTGAGTTTGAATGGAACGTGGATGTGCAATGAAATTGAGCAATTTTAACAACTCCAAGAGGATGAGATGCTGAAGAATTTTTTAAAAGCTTCTGGTTAATTTATTCTTTGATTACTGTTAGTTTCCTGTGGTTCTTCGATACTTACTTTTAGGTTGTGTTTGTTGGCTTGCAATTTCTAATTTCATTCCTTCATTTTTTATTTCAACATTGATATGAGAATTGGATTTTGTTTCTCATTACAAATCTCTCGATTGCATCACTGGAATTCTGTATTAAAACTGAAAATTATAGTCTCAATTCAGTGAGATTTGCTTCGGCTACAAACTATTTCTCTACATTACATATATATATATATATTTATATTTATATATATTTGCATATACTAATTTCATGCAATTATATAAAGATAATATATCATATATGAAGCTTCCACACTTTCGCCCTCTCCCACTCCCACTCCCAGTTTCTCTCTTACTGCATATTTCTTACCTATATTAACTTTTGCACACATTATACTCTAATCCACTCCCAGCACACCCTCTTTCGAACACACACTTGTACATTTATGACTTGTGCAACTCGCATGCATTTCTTCAGCACACAAACACAGTAAGTGGAATTTGCAATTAATTACACATCAATTCTACACTTTCATTAAACAAAGGAATTCAATAATTTAGACAAAAGCCATGTTAACCAATTATGGAACATAACTATTGAATTTTTTTCTTTAGCGATACATAAGGACAGATTATTGAGTGCTCCAAGCTGCACCTTGATTTCTCTTGTTTATGACTATAAATATATGCCTCATCTATTAGAGACAAAATTGTAGATTATTTAATGCTTTAGCCCATGGAGAATGAACCAGAATATCTTCACCTGCACCCAGTCTCTTGGGGGAAAGAGGGATCGATGTAAATCTTACAAATGCTGGAAAAATCTGAAAGATGTGATATCTCACGCTACAGTGGCTGTAGAAAATATGGATTGCAAACAATACAGGTTTTTTCTTTTTCAGGAGATTAAACTGTCATTCTCAAAAGTAAAAGCTTTCTTTATTCTGCAGTAAGTAGTACTGTGTTGAGCTCTTTTGAGTTTCAACTGTTCGAGTATATGACAGTACAACTTTTATGAATGGTTTCTGGTCATATCAAGCAAGATCCTTGGTGTCTTTCCTAGGTTATCTCTTCCTTTTAAATGAGTGCTTGCACTACAATCATGTGGAATTCTGTACCCAACTATAGTGGTTCTCTGACAACAATAGTTTAAGAACTCTGAAAGTTGTTTAACATGACCTGCATGTAGCCTTGTTAACTATGATGGCCATCCATCTTCTTTTGATGAAAAGCAGAGGATTTTTAGATTGTCACTGTCTGTATCCTGATAAACCTTCTACTAATTCTTGATGCTGAATCTTTTTATCCATGTGTTCTTTCTTTCAGGCACTGTCATGGTTTTGTTTTTATGGTTCTTTTCCCGTAAGAAATTTAGGTTGGAGATTAATTCTGAAATGACTTACCATCTTTTAACTTTTATGGTATTTTGGTTTTTGCATTGTGCATTGCCTTCTACAGTAGGTTCTTTTGACATTATTTTTTCTTGAATGATGTTTGAGCCATCCGATAAGTTTGAAACCTATTGTAGACCTTCATTGTTTGTTGGAATTCTAAGGTTAGATACTGCTACGGTCCTTCAGTTTACGTTATAATTTCCTTTGATGTCTTATTGTAGAAAAGGATAATCTTTGCCTCTATGGGTTGCCTAATGAGAACTGGGATGTTACTCTACCTGCTGAAGAAGTGCCTCCAGAGCTTCCAGAGCCTGCTTTGGGTATAAACTTTGCCCGAGATGGCATGCAAGAGAAGGACTGGTTATCTTTGGTTGCTGTCCACAGTGATGCATGGTTACTTGCTGTAGCATTCTACTTCGGTGCTAGGTTTGGTTTTGACAAAGCTGATAGGTACTCTTTTCTTTTTACTTTGCTGTAGAAAGATGGATGTCAGTGATCATCTTTCTCTACTTAGGCTGCTAATAACTGTATCTTAGTGTTATCTTTTTTTGTCTCTTCTAATTTTCTGATTGCATTCATCTTTGGCTGGATGTAACTTCCTACTCCTTACAGACTGAGCATAATTATGCTGTACATAGGCACATTTTTTAAAGTGTAATATTTGGCATTGATTTGCTCCAATTGAGTTGAAATTTTACCCAGACTGACTTTATCATATGTAGCTTTCTTTTCCCCCGTTACATTTCCAAGTAAAAGGGATTGTCCGTGTTAATCAATTCTTCATTTTTCATGCAGGAGTACAACATGTTTCAAATTTATGATGTTATTAATGTATAAGTGTAGAATAATGGGAAGAAAAATTTTGAATAACATAAAATTTCTGGACCATACTTATATGTTCAAACGAGCTGCAAAGTTATCCAGAGAGATTGGTTTCTTTTTTGGGCTCTGGATCTGGACAAAAATTTCTCTCCAAGAACTTAAAATTGGACACGGGATGCGATATTCATTAGATTATTGCAGTGCCTTGGAGACATATAGTTCCTTGGCAATTGCTTTAGTTTGAATTCTTCTTTAATCTTGCACTCTTGGAATTTACTGTTTTACCATCTAAGTAAATAGTCTTGAGTCTTCATGGTGCAGGAAAAGGCTATTTAATATGATAAATGATTTGCCAACAGTATTTGAGGTTGTGACTGGGAATGCCAAGAAGCAATCAAAGGAGAAGTCCTCAGTGTCAAATCACAGTAGCAGCAAAACCAAGTCAAACTCTAAGGTATTGCCAATGTGCAATTGAATTTTTGTGGCTCTATTTTCCAATTTAGAAACTCACAGGATTACACATAATGCAAAATTTTTATATTACACATCACAATGATCTTGCTGGATTTTTTTTTTTTTGGTTGCCTCCATATCATATCCCGCCATCATTCTCGGTTGTGTTCCTTCTTGTAGTGCCTTGTGGTCTTTCTTACTTGTTTGCTTTACAATAATTGCATATGCTTCTGGCCTTCACACATCACAATGATCTTGCTGTTTTTTTTTGGGTTGCCTCCATATCATATTGAGCCATCATTCTCGGTGGTGTTCTTGTTGTAGTGCCTTTTGGTCTTTCTTACTTGTTTGCTTTACAATAATTGCTTATGCTTCTAGCCTTCACACATCACAATGATCTTGCTGTTTTTTTTTTTTTGTGGTTGCCTCCATATCATATCCAGCCATCATTCTCGGTTGTGTTCCTTTTTGTAGTGCCTTTTGGTCTTTCTTGTTTGCTTTACAATAATTGCTTATGCTTCTGGCCTTCGCGCATCACAATGATCTTGCTGTTTTTTTTGGTTGCCTCCATATCATACCCGGCCATCATTCTCGGGTGTGTTCCTTTTTTTAGTGCCTTTTGGTCTCTCTTACTTGTTTGCTTTACAATAATTGCTTATGCTTCTGACCTTCAGGAAATGTTTTTTATGTCGGAATGTTTTGTTGGAACCTCAGGATTTTGGAGATTAGGTTGTTCGATATCCTTTATGCTTAGAATATAGATGGTACTATTTGCTTTTAGGTTGGCACAAATATAAATGGCGTCCAATATTTGTGACTATTGGAGCATTCATTGTTCTGAAGATTGAATTTTTTTTTTAAAAAAAAAAGACCGAGGATATTGTGAAAGGATTATATGGACCTGTTTTCATTAGAAGGATTATATATTTGTGAAGGATTATAAATTCAGGATGTTGTAAATTTTCATTAGAACTCTTTTGTTGGATAACCTGAATTTCCTGTTGTTGGAACAGCGTGGTGGTGATTCACAGGGCAAGTTCTCAAGGGCACAGCCAAAAGATGAAGATGAGGATGTCTTCGAGGAAGAAGAAGAGGAGGAACATGGAGATACTTTATGTGGTGCATGTGGTGAGAACTATGCATCTGATGAATTCTGGATTTGCTGTGACATCTGCGAGAAGTGGTTTCATGGAAAGTGTGTTAAGATTACCCCTGCTAGGGCTGAGCATATTAAACAATACAAATGCCCAAGTTGCAGCAACAAAAGAGCACGCCCCTGACTGTTTCTATGTGTGAACCTCTGCGGTATCATGATGAATCCTGCTAGTTGTTTAGTGTAGGTGAGATTGTAGTCCCAGCAGCAGTGGAAATACATTCGTAGGTTCAAATTTTTCTTGCATAATCATGGATAGGTAGTAAGGCTGAGTTGCCCTATTATGTTAGGTTGCAGACCTAAGTGTTTTTTCAATTTGCTGCAATAATTCTGTTCTAAATTGGATACCATTGAAGTTAAACTCAAGAATTGTCTCATCTTCTCGTTAAATTCTTCCTTTGCATGAGTTTGAATTGAGTGCTCACAGGTATCGTCAACAGTATTACCCTCATTCGAAGGTTGCTATTGATCTGATCTGTTTGCATCATCGTTAGTGAAACGGGAAGACCACTGCCACTGGCACGAAAACCCCATATCTTATCGGCATGAATCCTATCCCGTTTCTTAAATGTATCTAACTGTGAACTATTTGGTCTTTGATTGTTTATATGTGGCCAATAGGTTTCAGTAAAGTTTCCCTGGTATAGTGAGTGCCTCGGTCGAAAACATTATCCTAATGAAACCGGCTTCTCTCCCCTGAATTTGCATCTTCAGTTTTGAACTCAAGTTTGACGCTAAAGTGAAAAGTGAGGCTGGCAGAAAAAAGTTCGGAAAAAGTGGCCAACATTTAATGGCATCCTTCCGTGGGCTGTTCAAATGATGTGACCAAATAGAGTAGAAGAGAAACGATGGATGGAAAAAACCCAATTGGGGATAGTTTTTAAATTTATTTTTTACATGCCGGCTATGTGCAAAAGTGATCAGACATGGTTGGACGAGTTCATTGAAAGCTTTAATAGAATGGATGAGACCACAGAATGGAAGGAACGGTGGTCCTAAGGTTATGCCACCAAAGTTGGGAACTGCTAATGCATTGGATTTGTTTGTGAAAGTGAGCTAAGCTAATTGTATTTTTGGGTTCAAAAGGCCAGTTTAAGACCCTTTTGTTTTTGCTTCCTCTTCTCCCTCCTAAAAAGCGTCCTCTGTTCATTCTTTTTTTTCCAGTGAGAAAATGATTCCCTCTTAAGATGCCGGCGGTCGGTCCCATCTTATCCATTTTCTTTGCCCACAAAAAGATTAAAACATGTGGGCAAAGGAATCAATTGGTTTCACTGACAAGGCGCGAGTTTTGTCCGGTTTTTTTAGGGGCTTCCTTCCAATTTACTATTAGCAGTTTTAAGTTCAGATATTTTTGAGTCTTCAAGTTTTCATAGTTTGGACTTCGGATTAGAAAAGGTAGGTACATGTCAATTGCCAACTACTACCATATACTATAACTTCCTTCCTAATCATCCTTCCGGGCTTCTTTTCTTCCTTTTTCCATTTTCTGGAAAAGATCTTCCCTCCTTTTGGGGCCTCCGGAACGAATTCTTTTTGGATGGTAGGTTTGTAGCCAGAGGGCTCTCACCAGTAATTTTCTTACCCTTTTTCTTTTATTATACCGTTGACAGATCCCTGTTTTTTTCTCCTTTTCTTTTTTGGTGAATTTAGAGATTAAAGATGAGGCATACCACCAACAAAGGGAATTGTCAAATTTCATGGTTTTTTTATTTTCCTTTCGTCCTAAAATGTATTACATACAATTCAAGAACAAAGGGATATGGTAATGTCACCAACTTCCCCAAAAAAAAAACAAAATACCCCCTTCTATAGAAGGAGACAACTCTCCCAAAGTGCTAAAGTCAGCTTTTTACTTCATACTCATACCTGATGCCAACTTGGAATTGTGACGATTTGAATATTAATTAAGTACCATATGAAAAACAGATGAAATCATTTGAATCCTCATGACCAATTGGCGATTTTATACTGATCTTATCCAAACTAAATAGATGTCCTTTTTCTGAATTTGAAAGCATTAGAAACACGGATTAGTTGCATTAATTAACCATTTCAATCATGCAAGGTCCACATTTATACTTTTGAAGGCAAATTTTGACTCCTCAAAGACCATAGCCCAAATTAGAACAATGGCTGCCGCAGCAAACCGCCCCTAGAAATTTATCGTCTCAGTCCACTGAAAGGCTGTCAAAAGTCCAAAGCCAGAAAAACAACCCTGCCCTCCTCGGATAACACCACATTGGTACTACTTCTGTGTATCTGCAAAAGAAAGAGCCAACACAAAACGGAAAGGCACTCACTCGGAGGAGACTGACTTGGTAAAAAAGACAGTTCTTGGCTCCAAATTTTCCCATCATTGATGGTCACATTTGGTGAATGCTTAGTTGATAGCAATTACCAGTTTACAGAATTTGCAAAATTTGTATTCATATGAACACAGAGACAGCAAGAAAAGAAATGATAATCAAAGGACACAGGCTAAGAGATTGTTGCATCCATACAAAATTTACATTACCATGCCAATTAGGCAGAGGGCCAAGAAGGCCAAGGAAATGATACTCAAGGAAACAGGGTTTCAGAAATAAAAACAAAGATTTCCTACCCCTTTTAAACTTTCTCTACTACCATTTCTGGCTATCTAAACTTCTAATCAAGCAAAGCTGTCTTGGCTTTTGGTGGATAGCCGTTTCAAGAACTCGTAGGTTGTGACCATGGTTGTTGCAGACATAGACATGGAAGCCCATCTCGGACCCAAGCCCCTGTAACAAGCACTGAAACCTCCTTCCTTAACCAAATTCCTAACCGTTTGTAGAATAGTAGGGGTTCTGTTCCCATTCCGTTCCACATCCAAAACCTGCAATCTTGTCTTGATTGTATCCAGTGGCATTGTAACCATAGCTGAAACACCACTGGCCATGGCAGCACTGAGACCCTGAACTGCCATCACAGACTTAGCGTCAGGCCGATATACACTCTCGTCTTTCTTGCGACAATAGCCACCAACACAGCCCCAAATCAATCTCTGTGCAACCGAGTAAGAAGCCCACCACACAGCATTTGAAGGGGCATATGTCAAGATTGAAATTCCAAATCCCCTGTATAATCCTTTCACTCCATCTGAATATAAGATTTTCCTGAATGCATCAATTCCACCATTATAGCTCTTCAAGGCAATAGCACCATTCCCACTATGAACAGCACAACCGCCTCCTTGAACCATTAATCTCTGGCTCACAACATCAACTGGTGTCCATACCAATTGAGCAGCCATGGCGGCACTCAAGCCAGCAGCAGCATTAGCAATGGTAGCAGCTGATGCCTCTGAAATCCCGAAGCCAACAGTGGCAGTACCCACATTGCTCTTGGTCATTTCAAGAGCTCCCATATAGAGAGCACGAGCCGGAATCGTTCCCGTCAGTGAAGTCCCAAATCCCCGGTAAAATCCCCTAAATCCCTCACTTCTCAAGATTGATACAGCCATTTTCAGACAAGGAAGCTCGCTCAACATCACTTGCTGCCGCGTTTTCAACACCACAATTGGGTAAAGTGTACCAGAAACACCCGAAAACAAGGCGGCCCCAAGGAAAAAAAACTTGGATTTATCAAGCATCTCCCAATCTATGTCGGCCGGAAGATGGATTTCAGAAGCTGAATCATCCTCAGCCGCACTCAAGCTCATCTTCGCCACTTTCAATTCGCGAACAAAAACTGATTCTTTGAAATAAAATCAATCCAACAGCCCCTTCTCCACTTCTTAGTATATAACAGGAAACAGGTCTACTAGAGAAAAATACAAAAAATTGAAGAAAGAGAAAATTCTACGATCCCCTTCAAAAAAGGTAAAAACAAAACCAAACCCTCTTCCAATTTTCTATAATCTGCAACTGGGCCTACCTCAAATCAGTCCCCCTAACAAAAACAAGAAAAAATCACCCAACCTATCACTACCATCTAATCCAAGGGTTTGTTCTGTATATCAGTGTCTGCGTGGACTGTGGGTGAGCTTCCGACAGAAAATCAGAACTTTTTCCGTTTTCGCAAACAGATTTGGGAACGAAAATGAGTTAGTATAAACAAATCAAACATGTCCTCACCAAAATATCTAGGTTCATCATCGAAATTCTTTAACAAAGACTACGAAGAAAACAAGAATCGATCTCCGATCAGCGCACGCAGAGCTTAGAATATAAAATTGAACTGCCAAAAAACCGCTACTGAGGGCTCTATGTGTATATATAGAGAGAGAAAAGGATGGAAACAGATAAAGACCAAGTTGGGAATGGAAAGACAGAAGAAAGGTGGCGGATGTGGGAATTTAAAGACGGGAAAGATGTGCAGTGAGGGTTTTAGCGGATGGAGAAAAAGGAATGAAGAAGGACACGTGTCGGTAAATATATCGAGAAGGATAACATGGGATTCTGTGCATCCAGTTTGCTTGGTTTCGACCGATGAAAATGAATTGGGTGCGGGCGGGTTCTGCGGTACACTGCTGTGTATCCAGCCCTCTGATTGACCCGCCAAAAATAAAAACCGTGGGTGATGCCATTCTTTCTGTTTGCCCCAATCTCTTTTTTTTCTTTCTTGTTTGTGTCTAATCTATCATCAATGTTTGTGTCCTCTGGTCCCTCAAAGTTGATAAGAAAATTTAAATATAATTATAATTTTTTTAATTTCTAACGATAATAATTATTCTTTTAATAAAATATTAAATGGTTTATATTGTATTTTTAATTGAATATTGAAAAACCATTAATTAGATAAAGATAAAGTATGTGGAATTGGATTGAAATATGAAAAGTTTTTATATGGATCTAATTTATAAGTGGAGATACGAACCTTAAGATTATAATTGAATCAAATCATAAAAAAAAAATCCTATAACGAACATGTATGTTTTGTTTACGTGATTTGATATA
Organism: Parsonsia alboflavescens; assembly: GCA_028571225.1. Lineage (NCBI taxonomy): Eukaryota > Viridiplantae > Streptophyta > Magnoliopsida > Gentianales > Apocynaceae > Parsonsia > Parsonsia alboflavescens. The sequence goes on from JAOXNR010000028.1 coordinate 17,589,947, forward strand.
AAGTTTATATACTTGGACATGGATTAGATCCACGATAAAGTATTACTACATTCATGATTCATGGTATATTCAAAAATAGGAAATTATGTAAAAACTACTAATTAGATTAAGTATGGGGTCTTACATTTGCTATGAATCTCAATATTTATGTATGGAGAGATGAACCAATCCATAATAAACTTCATCTTTACATATTACTCCCTTCGTTTGTAAATGAATATCTTATATTTCATTTTGAACTGTCCGAAATTAAATGTCCAGTTTCCTAAATTACTAAAAATTTTATTAAAAAGAATGATAATGCAATGGATTAATAAACTAAATCCAACCTTTTTAGCCTTATAATTATTTTAAAATAAAGAATAATGTAGAGTTTTACATGATCTTAATTGGAAGCTTTAGCTAACATAATCAAATGGTGTCAATTCTTTAATATATGCTTGGTTGTAGATAAATATTCAGCTTTGGATTTTGTAGCCCTCCTTCTACACCATCGAATAAAATAATATATATTACGTGATTTTTTTATTTAAATATATTCAAAGAAATTCACATATACAATAATGGGAAAAAAAAAGATCTTCTAAAAGATAAAATTTTTGTTTTTAATATATTTACTGTAAATATTTTCCAAAAGTTAGACTTAAGTAATTATTTAATTCAAAATTCTTATATTTTTAAAGCTCATATATGAAAATTTGACATTTTTTAATTTATGAGAAGATTAATTTCTTTTTAAGTAATTTAATTTTTTAATTTATGTGACAATTATTTTCTTTTTAAATAATTTAACTAATTGTATGGTTATAATTTATTTTTTAAAGATTAAATCATTCAATTTTCTATATATATATATATATATATATATATAAATATATAAAATCTTTGATTCTTGAAAATCTTTTAAATTGAATTTTTACACATAATAAGTATAGCTCAATAATTTTTTTCTTTATCTCTTTAGAGGCCTAATTTAACCCACTATTCCTAATTTTCAATTCCCTAATTTTAATATCTATCTAGTGAGAGAGAGAAAGTAAACGATTTGGATATAATTATTGTAACAGGAGATCTGAAACCCTTTAGAGGTCCATTACTCCTATATAAAAATTATAAATTAAAGTTTTTCTATATCTTTATATATACACATTACTCCTATATACGGTTTTGATAAGGTGCGCTCCAACCGTTACCGTAACGGAATTCTTGCTACAGTGCTCATGTAGCCAACCAAGCGGAGCAAGAATTTCGTTACAGTAACGGTTGGAGCGTGTATTAAGGTGTGCTCACCTTAGCAAATCCGTATATATATAAACAATGTAGTTTTGGGTAGGAGCACATAAAATTTATGTTATTTCTGTATATATTAGAGATGCAATTCATAAATTAATGAGTTTACATGTATGTTAGAATTTGTTG
>JAOXNR010000028.1:17591465-17612733 GCA_028571225.1 Parsonsia alboflavescens
AGCTATAGCTGGTAGCTTAGGTCAGGATACTTCCACTTAAGCCCTACGCGCTCCACCACGCCTCCGCATTGCCCAAGTTATAAGGACATGAAAATTTACACACCTTTTTCTCTTGTCCAGCGATAACAAACTTTTCAAGTGGTTCCATATAAATTTTTTTATCTAAAATGACATTTAGAAAGGTTGTCTTTACATCCATTTGATAAATTTCAAAGTTATAAATGAATGTAATCGCTAATAGTAATCTAATACTCCCTTCCTCCCACAATATAAGTCGTTTTAAACTTCTTTTTTTTTTTTGTTTCACAATATAAGTTGATTTCCAATCATAAATGTATAATTATGACTTTTCTCCATTCTTACTCTCCATTAATATTATCTTTCATTTATTGTGAAGGAAGAAAATTGTAGTTATTAGGGAAAGAAAAGAGGTTCATTCTTGACACAATATAATTGCATTTAAAAATCCTTATTCTACTTAAAATGAAGGTTAACTGACTTATATTATGGATAGTAGATGTTGTTCTAGTGATCAGGGAATATGTATAAAAAAACTCAAAGTCTTAGCCACTAGTCTTGCTTTATACATTTATCAATTGTTTCATTTGCTTTCAAGTCTATCAATTCCCATGTATAGTTTAGCAAAATAGACTTGATGCCTGAAATGTATGTACTTCATATTTTAACATGAATGTTAAGAAGTCTAGGACTAAAAGATTTTAAAAATCCTCACTCTCTTGCTACATCTTGGTTCTTGAAGTCGAGATCGCTTGAGTTTGTTTGCTCTGTTTTGACGTGAGTAGTAAAGGTTTTCTGTAATAATTTGGATAGGATTTAGGGAGAGGTACTTCTCTTTTCTGCCTCTTGTTTCTTGATGATTTTCTGCAGTTCTTTTTTCTTTTTCTTTTTTGTTTTTAAATTTCTGCCGGGCTATCTTCGTAGAAAGCTTGCCTCCTGTGATGTTGAAGCGTATACTCCTCGACTTCTATTATCATGTTATGACTTCCTTGAATGACTTCTCAGTAAACTCAGCCATTGTTAATCAATCTTGAGATACAAAATAGTCTTACAAAATTTAGTGGGCAATGAGCCTCAGAGAGATTGCACAGAGTCTTACATGTTTTCCCTCTTACAAGATGTCTGTTTCCTAAGATGGACTGGAGAAAGTAAGAACATTCTAAACGTGTTGCTAAAGAAATAGTTTACAGGTACTTCCATCTTCCCAGAAGATCTTGCCTTGTATGTTCGGGCAGAAGCTTCTTGTTCAGTTTGAGAAGGTTCTTTGGATTTATGATTGGCTTTTCGAACAAATAAAGCAATGAAGAAGCCCTCTCCATCCTCTTCGAGATTGGTTCTGAGCAAATGTTCGTCTGAAGAAGAAGCAACATAGGAGTACAGAATTTGTCAGTCCATTTCTGTCATTCAAAAATCAAGCTATCATTTGATCTAACAATGTGCCGAACTTACATCCATCAAGAACTGGAAGACCACGACGAGGCCACTGGGGATAGACTGTAGAAAGTTGAAAACCATGAGATGCAGCAAGAGGTAAAACAGAACAGATGACATCTTCATTTTCAATTTGGTGGATGGAGCATGTGCTGTAAACAATCCTCTCTACTGCTGGAACTACAAAAACGAAATTGTGCAATATATAATGATTTGAGTTAAAAGTTTAGAAGCATATCTTTCCCTTGCTTTAAGATTTTATTAATAGGCATATCCAACCTTGAAAGGAGAGGATTGTGCAACATAAGAGATCAAAAGTAAGAACTTACAGGAAAATGCATGCTCAAGAGCCTTCTTTTGGAAAGCAGCAAGTTTCATCAACCGATTAACATTAGCAGTATCCTTCATACCTTTACAGATACAGATGGAAGGGTAAGAGTGATAAAGATACAGATTTGGCATACAGAACCTGTAAACTTTACTGCTACTTGATGTATACCAGGTTTTGTGACATAAGTGGGAGATAAAATGTTTAGAAACGAGAAAGCCATTGGAAGAGCATCAAAAGACTACTTTTATGTCACATGTAAAGACTGATGAAGATGCAATAAAGCAGGTGAGAAGAATGGAAGAACTAGTTTAAAGTTCAATACCACCATTACCTGCTGTATAAGATGGAAGAAGATGATCTAATCTATCAATAGCAGTTCCTGATCCTGAACATGATGGATCAAGAAGAATAGCTTGAATCTGTAAGAATAATAGTCTCTGGTCAAATTGCATGACGAATGTTGAAGGCAAAGCAACAAAACAGAAATTCATCTCTTGCTTAGATCACTGCCAATGCAAGATAGCCGTCTGTGGATGGAGAAAACAGAAGTCTTTTTTCTTAACAAACTAGCCATTAAAAGAGAATAAAAATCAGTGTCATAAGAAAAGGTTGCATTGGTGTTTAAAACTTCTATGACATCTCAATCTAGTATTATTTGATGAGGACCAAGAATGCTGTAGCCATTATGCATGTGGTCCAGAAATCCATTGAACTGTTTGTTTCATAGTTTAAAGTCAACCTTCAAACTCTGGAACATAACCCTTAAGAGTAAAAAGTCTTTTACCAGAAACATAGATGCAATATGATTACAAGGCAGATACAGACACCTGCTGTCTTCCATGGAGGATTCTGTTTGACATGTAAAAACAAGCTCAAAAAAGATAAAAAGGAAAGAAGAAAGCAATACCTTTGACAAATTAGGATTTTCAGGATTCAGTTTTATGAAGTCCTCGTGTACAACTTTGACATCTAGACCAAGTTAAGCTTGCAATGGGCATTATAATGATTTTACAAGAGTAGAAACAGCCAGCGATAGAGCAAGATCAATGAGTAAGACAAAAGCATTTAAGATTTGGTTTAAAATAGTCAAAGTTGTTCAATGTGGATGACAGAGGCTCAAAGCAGAAAATGCAATATTAACTGGAAGAACGCAAAGGTAATCCATATTTTAGAAAACGCAAAGGTAATCCATATTTTAGAAAATCATTGAAGGATACTAGAGGCTCCAGCAAGGCTGACAGTACACTTCAAACGTTCAACCCTTTTCTCATCCAGTTCACAAGCTGTAATTTTTCCGTTTCCCTTCATCAGAGCAGCCAGGTGGACAGTTTTGTTGCCCGGTGCAGAACAGGCATCAAGAACCTTCACCATAATGTTATTACGAAAAGAAGCACAAGTGAAATCATCAAGAAATAGTGATTCTAAGTCAAGCAATTGTAATATGTTGGTCAACAGGAAAATAAAACTGCATTTCCTAATCAACTCACCTGCCATCCGGGTTTGGGCGCAAGGGCTACTGCAACCATAGAACTTGCCTTCCCCTAGTAAAGAAAAACCAATATGAGAAAGCTGGTAAAATCAATCTAATGAAGGACTTTTGTATTTGATTGATGTCTTTTCCAGCAAAGCTTCAAAAGTAACCCTTACCTGCAGAAATATATTTCCGCTGGTGACCAAAGGATGATTATGCAAATCTGTACCTGGAGGTAGTACCAACAAGTCAGGCACCAGGTCATCCTTCTTAACCTATATAGTATGGGCGATGGAGTAAAGATTAACAAATGACATAACTGCAGAAAGATAGGTACACCATAAAATCTAATTGAATTTGTTTCTATAAATAGATTAAGTTCCGCTCAATGTAATGTCCAGCATGAAGCCCAACGTATTGCAGGTAAAACTTTGTGATCAATGACCATGCTATTCTATGCTCGTATTTAAGATTGACACGCTTAAGATTGCTTTTTCAAAAGTTTCTTTCAGTAAATCTATTTCCTGAAAATTATCACCACAATTCTACTTCGAAATTCTCATGCTTAAAATTATGCAACTCCTGTGATTTCAATGTCTGAGTTAGCCTTTCATTCATTTGGCAATAGTTCTAGCTGCTACAACACCTTACTTCACTGACCCAAGTTCTATTCTACCCTTCGATGGTTCTATATCTTTAACTTCAATTGTATGTCACCTAAAAGTAGCAGCAAAGTTAGTCACCAGCTTCATTAGAGGTATAAGGATGCACACCTATGGCGCAAAGTGATTGCAGAGAAAAGTTCAGTAATGAAAAGAGCCTAATTCTAGCCTGACGCAATCTTCACCAAAAACGTTAACTACGTCAAAATTAGAGTTGTCCAAGGAATGAAAATCCAGAAATTAGGAATTGGAGACCCAAGATTAGAGCAAATAAAAACCAATAAAAGGGATTATTGACTTATTGATTTCCTCTAACAAGAACCATCTCCAATTCCTAATTCCTGAATTTTCTTTTCTTGGCTAATTCTAATTTTGACGTAGTCAACATTTTTAGTAAAGATTGCATCATAGCCTATATCCCTCTCTCACACACCTGCCCCCTTTGCTTGCCCCCAGTCCTAACCCTAACCCCCACCAAAAAACAAGTTACAAGTTGAAGATTTTAAGTCCAGAATTTGTACCACATGTTGTTTATTCAAGTCAAGTAAGGCAGAATCCACATCCATTTTCAGGGTATTCACACGAACATAACGTGGTTTTGAAACATCTGCAGCATTAAAGCAAAATAAAAGATTCAGATATCTAATGCAGAGAATTTGTGATTCATCTTTCTTGCTAAGGAAATGGAAGATAAAATATTAAATTCTATATTTAAGATCCATAATGCGAACATTGACTGAAAAAGAGAACCAAAATATTTTTTATCTCTTTACCAAAAAACAAATAACAGCTCTGCTACTCTTTTCTATTTTATGGGCATCAAGTGAATGCAATCCGCAGAAGAGCAGCAAAACTACTCACTTGAGATATTATATAGGGGCATTAAGCTCTCTATATTCTTCACTCTCTTATCTGCTAAAAGCTGGGTTAGAGCAGAGTGTAATTCATTTTTCTTATGCAGAAGAAACTTCTCTGCATCACCAAATAATGTAGCTTCCTACATAGAATGAAAAAAGGTCTAAAATGTTGTGATAGCAACAAAGAAAACATAATAAACACTTGCATAAGAATGTTGGAAGCAAAGAAACTTACACTTTAGCATTACCGGCTAATTTCAATTTAGTCAGTGAAATATGAGATTTTCCCAGTGAAGTCCTTAACAATAGGCTTATTTCAGTTTAGTCCCTCAAAAATGTCATTTTTTTCTGAAACTAGTCCTTCCATCCATCTCCGTCAAAAATTAACAGTCAAAGCATAAAAGTCAAAGAATAATTTCAACAATGTCAGTGAAGATATACAACTTTTGCAATTAAGTCCCCAATAATAGTTCTATTTGAATTTAATTCCTTGAATGTCAAGTTGAACTAGATTATGATGAAGAATAGATAATCAAAGAAAATAAAATAGTAAAATTAGTTTTAGCTTTTAGATATTTGCAAGTATTAAATATCTAATTGTTCCAATGCATGAAATCTAGAAATATCTGACTTTGAAATCAAAGATTCCAAAGCCTCAACAAATAAGAATAATAAATATATAAATATATATATATATATATTTATATTTATATTTATATTATATCCTAGCAGTGTGCATTATTTGGTTTTAACTGAAAAACTGGAAAAATTGAATAAAATTTGGAGAAAATCTAGTGCAAAATTTGATATTTCAGTTTCAATAAAATTTTCAGAAGATTTGGATTAAAATGAAGCATATCAAAATCCAATAAAATTAAATTAAACCAAACCTAACTAAAATTCAGTTTAAACAAATAATGAACCCTCTTAGGATTTGCTCGTCTTATTAGTTGACGCTTTGGAGTCAGTGAATTCAAAGATGAAATTATTTCTATTTCAAAATAATTAGATATTTGATAACTTAAAGTGCACTAGAAAAATAAATCTAAAATTTCACCATTTTGTATTTTATCTTTCTGCTTTTCATCAAAATCTACATGTATCGCCATTTTAGATCACGTCTCCATGTATCGCAGCAAATGAGTGCCAGCCATGCATGCACACCAGGATATTCAAGAAAATAAAGTCAAAATGAAAACAGAACAAGACTAACAATATTCTTCCGAAGACATCATAACACTGAGGACATATACCTGACCAAAAAGAATGTCATATGATATTATATAGATTAAGTCTTCCTGCCTCTGCAAAACAAACAGCATATTTTTCCATGTCAACAGTTTGACAGCAAAAGTCAATAAAATGTAAAAATGTCATTAAAAAGTACTTTGATGTTGTATAAGAAAGACTCATCACTATTTCTGTCTTATTATGCACAAAATAAAAAGGGAGGCACAGAAATCCCCTAAAAATAGAACTTTTATCTATTACGGAAGCTAGATGAACCCCTTACCTTCCACTTGCCATTCAGCTCAACAGAAGCCTTTAGTACATCTTTGATTACTGGAAGATCTATATGAAAAGGAAAGATTAAACATTTAATCATGCAGTAAGATAAAGTAATGCCTCTTAAAGGAGAGGTTTTGTGGTAGCACAGATATGCACTTTCTCAATACAGCGGAATACTAAATCTGAAATACTCTTGAGAAAATATATGAATCATAAACCTCCAGAAACAGATTATGACAGATGAATTGCAGATCAGAGTCAAACAATTCAGCCCAGGACAAAATGCAAGTCAAAGTAGCTATTTACTCAGGATTACATAAAAAGGCTTTGATCCATAATTTGAATCATAGGAAATGCTATACATGTCAATAACTCTTTGAATCCATCTGAAAGATAGCTCGCCAATGTAGAGCCAGCAATCACATTTGATAGCCATACAAATCAACTGTAAGATATTATATTCATGGGATTTCAAATTTCACCTCATGTCACCACCAGCTTTTCCTTGTGAGCCTACACAATGATGCAGTTAGGAGTCAGATTTGAATTTTCAAGTTGAACTTGGAGAGTTATCAACTCTTATTATTCTCCAGCATACAGGAGTCCACTCTATGCAGGGTTTATTACACCAGTCATCACATAGATGTGGGTCATATGCATGCCCAATTCTCATCAATGGACACAAGGTGCAACATGTAGCCCAGGATAGACTTCTCTATCCAACTTCCAATGCAACTTCACTCTCCATAAATAACAATACAAAACCTCTTCTATGAAAACATTGCAGACAATTATCTTGAAAAACACATTTAAAACCTCTGTATCTAAAGGTTCTAGTCTGTTTACCTCTATATCCATAAACTTCTTGTTGCCCAATTAATTGATCGGATACATTTTTAACTTTACTTCTTCAAAATATTAAACTGATCAAAGTAAAAACCATTTTCGTCTTTTCCCCCCTTTTCTTAGTTCTATATAAATCTGCTCTTGTCCAATTTTAAGTTCAGACAATGTAATTACCAAAAAGAAAAAAAGAGTTTGGAGAAAATAGAATATTACTTTACAGACTTCAGCTTATATCCCACATAATTCAACATCCTTAAGTAGTTTGAAATCATCCATTTAGTCTACATTGCATTGTAAAATATAGTAGTCTCAAAATCTAGAATTTATTGAAAAGTTGAATAATTCTTATCTACCATTATCACAAGTCAATCATGGCATGCCATATGCGATCAAGAATTTTCCATGTGCTCCTCATTTTAGTTACGTTCCTATTATATTATTATTAAGACATGTTATATGAAGAATTTGGATTGTGCTACGGATTCTAATACAGTCCAAAAATCATTACGACGACCCCATTGCTCATAATAACTCAACGCCATTCATTTCACACTCAATTGTCAAAACCAGCTATCAAAGAGGAAATTTCCAAGCAATATTACAAATAAATAAATAAATAAAAACTTCTAAACAGTCAGCATTCGAAACAAAAATAAAAATACAAAGAGTATCAAATGGGTGGTGAGCTCTCTAGAACCCGTAGAAAATATATTCGAGAACCAAATGCTTAAGGACAAAACAAACATAGAAATTCAAGAAGCTGGAACAGCAAATTCACAACAGAATCTAAAACCAAGAAAATCCAATATGAATGTCTGTTGATAACTTACACTTTAGGGTTTGACACACCAGAGCATAGGTGGCCTTCTTGTTCCTCACTGAAGGGCTATAAACTAAAGACTTAATGGAAGCCACAGCTCGGCGACGAGCATCACCTTGGAGTATGTTACGCAAGACCTTAGCTGCTTCTCTCCGAGCGAAGTAGGCCGACCTCTCCGTTCCCTTCAGCTGCTTTATGGCACAGGCCGGTTTCTTTCCGGCGAGTTTGTTTATCGCGGGCGGCTTCTTGCGCGCCATAGTTCACTTCGCCGTCTAAAAACTAGACTTCTCAGTTTGGGGGTAAAGAAGCATAAACCATTTCGGGTTTCCTGAGGTTGGTCGGGGCCTTAATCATTGTGCCACAAATGATCTCTAGCCTTAATGGGCCATAAATCTAACATTTTTTTTCTTTTATTAGTTAATTATCATCAATTATTTCAAGAGCACGAAAACATTTTATATTACCTGATATATATTATTTTATTTTGAAAATAAATTTTCAAAACTCTGGTCTTAACTCTGGACCCAAGACTGAAAGTCAATGCTTGTTACGAAGTTTCGATGGTCGTGATCTCTAGTAGTATTTACTTTGCTTTTCTTTGTTGGATTGCAGGTAGATAATTTAGATCGACGTCCAACCAATAAGGAGAAAAATATAAATTAATTAATTAATTCTATCAACATAATAATAAAAAAGATAATTGTAAATTCTTTTTTCAAGGCATGTGATATAAACTTTTATTACAACAATGAGTCATGATAATATATTAGTTACCCAATTGTTAAAAGATTTAGAATCTTCGTATTTGTGTACACTTTAACTTTGATGAGTTGTTATTTTGAGTAAATCAGTTTAGGTGAATGCGAAAGTCTGATCAGATATCGTTAAAGAAAATATATTTAGAATCTAAATTGAATTATTGAGATTCTAGTAGCATCAAGAATCTATTAATTAATTAGTGAATCATTTATTAAAATTATGGTTTTATTTTTTTAAAAAAATGATATTTAGTTTCAAACAATTAAAAATATATAATATATATATAAAAAATTTATATACATACGAAAATTCTATAGAGTGAGCTCGGTATATAGTGCACTGTTAAGTTACTAAGGATTAAAGTTAATAGTTAATTATCTTTCTTTTTAAAAAAAGTTTAATTTCATCAAGCATCCCTAAAATTTAATTCATCATTTTAGGTTTTAGTTTATAAAATATATTTTAAAAAATAAATTTATTATTGTAGATTTTACTTTTAAAAAATAAAAAGGTTTAGGTTTTTTGACAGTTAGAAATTGATCAGGCATTCCATAGCATTACCTTATATATATATAAAAATGATAGTGTGTGCTTGACCGTGCACACTAATGAGTACGGTAGTTAGTCAACTAACAGTCAACTAAATTCTAAGAGGACAAAATAAAATCCTAAAAGAATAAACTAAATCCTAAAAGATAAAACTAAACCCTAAAAGGATAAATTAAACCCTAGGGGCACTTAATTAAATTTTAATAAATTGTTTAAAAAAAAAAAAAAGAAAATCGTTAAATTTGACCGTTAGTTGACTAACTACAGTACTCATTAGTGTGCACGGTCAAGCACATATTAACATATATATATATATATATACGGTTTTGTTAAGATGCGTTCCAACCGTTACCGTAATGGCATTCTTGCTACAGCGCTCATGCAGTCAACCAAGCGGAGCAAGAATTCCGTTATGATAACGATTGGAGCACGCCTTAACAAATCCGTATATATATAATTTAACCATTGAACAGGGGCGGTCAAACCAACAGTCTAGCACATTACAAGCATTAGTTTCCTCCGTTGAGTCACATTACAAGAATGAATAGAAAAGTCTACTTCCTTGACAAGACTAAGGAATGAACCCAGAGGTTACTCCTTGAACGTTCAAGTTATTAAAAAAACAAGAGAGAGAGAGAGAAACAAAGATTTTGATAGGAAGATGCCAAACAAGTAACAATCAAGCAAGGCCAATGGCTCGACAAACCAACAAGGCTGATCACGTTTTTATACTTATTATTATAAGATAAACCAACTTGTTTCAGCACTTTAGCATGTATTATATCATAGGTACTACTACTAGTATTGGATGCTTTGATTAAGACTAGATCCAAACTTTTAATCTTTATGTTCCATCTGCCCAACCCCTAGAAAAAAGCCTCAAACCCTTTTCTTACTTTGCCAATCAAATAACAATACCAAGAAAATTTCTAGGCAAGATTTCTTTCTTCTTCTTCTTCTTCTTCTTTTTTTAAAGTGTATTTTTTTTAAAAAAAAATTCATATATAATCTTTTTTAAAAAGAAAATTGTGCTTAATTTTCATTTATATACAAAAGAGTTTTTTTTTTTTATTGGTGGGTAAAATTATTAAAGTACATTTGTCACTTTCATAACACAAATAATTACTTTTTAATCATAAGTAAAATTATTTTACCACTTGGGTTCTATATTATCTTTTATTCCTTTCATAATAAATAATAGGGAAAATGACCTTTTTGGTCTCTTACCATTTTTGTTTAGGTGATAATGGTCCCTTATTATTATTTTTAACTTTTTAGATCCTTTATGATTTTAAGCACTGTCGTTAAGGTCCTTTTTGAGGGAAAATCTATTTTTCCAATGGAGTCAATTTTAACTTCTTTTGCTGACCAATTAATGAATGGTATTTTTGAAATTTAACTGTGCAATTTGTTTTTTCTTTTCGTTTTAGAAATTCAAATAGGATTATCTCCAAATTCTTTCTAGATCACTAGGAAATTATGATTGGCTTCCCATACGATTCTGACAATAAGTAGAAGCAAAGATCAACACCGACTGATCGAAAATGGGAGCAAAAAAAGAAGTGTTGTGGGTTGAAACCAGACAAAAATCCATCCTGGCCACACTGTCACCATCCGCTACATTGGTTGTTGAAAGAAAGGAATGGATTTATCACAAAAATTTTGCAGCACCCAGGAATTGGACAACAGCCATCTTCATTTCAGATTGTTTAGCAAAAGGTTATCAAATGAAGGTGTGTTTGAAATGCTTAACTCATAAATGTGCTTGTATGTGTGTGCTAATTGATTCACAAGAATTTTGATTGTCCTGTAGAGAGGCTATATGTCACATGTGGATGATATTGAAAAGAAGAGGGAGGATATGGAACCAATGTTATTGTTGATCACTTCTCGAAGATAAGATCGAATCCATTGACATTGCTTATTTCTTTAGGGAGCAATAATGATAGAAACAACAATAAACTTAGCAAGTTTCGTTGGAATCATCCACCTCCATATATAGCTACAAACAAAGGACAACAGTAATTACTCTCAAAATTTTAGAAACAAATCTTGTTTGTCAAAAGAGATTCGATGAAGTTTTCGAGACATATAACTTAAAAAACAACTAGCTCAGGTTCTTGGGCTATATAATTAATTATAAAAATAAACAATAACCCACAAAATTGGACAGATGTCAAGTTCCAGTGGATCTACGAGGCATCGATGACTAGAAAAGCAAAGCTTTCGTGTGGGCCTATGTAGAATATATTAGAATAGATAAAAAATAAGGGAGACAAAATTGCACGGTTCATTTCAAAAACACCCTTCATTAATTGGTAAAAAAAAAAGGAGTTAGCATTGACTCCATCGGAAAATAGATTTTAAGGCAAAAAGGACCTTAACGGCAACTCCTAAAATCTTAAAAGATCTAAAAAATTAAAAATAATAATAAGGGACCATCATGGTCTAAATAAAAATGTTAAAAGACTAAAAAGGCCATTTTCCCTATATAATACATATCAAGTGTTTCTTACTAACTTTTTCTTTTTCTTTTTCTTTTTGTTAAAAAGAGAAGTGAGGATCCCCCCCACCCCCCAAAAAAAAAAAAAAAGAATTCAAAGCTTGACCATAAGTTACAATCACTTCTTTCCTAAGAAAAAATTAGTCATCATTGTAATGAGAAAAAATTACTTCTCTACTAAGATTTAGAGAAGAACCAATTGTAATGAGGACAATGTAAGAGTAAAATTGTCTCTCATTGTAATGTTACTCTTCAAAAAAAATTTAACCTTTACTTTCTGATTTTAAAATTGATCTATGTATCTTTCTTTCAATCACTAAAAATTCATGTAATAAAGGCAATTTTGTCTTTTTTTTTAAAAAAAAAAATCTTGATTTTTTCCACTCATCTTGAGAAATCTTAAATCTCCCAAAATAAGATTTCTAAAAATAATAATACCCCCTCCGTCACTTAATACTCCCTATTTATAAGTTATTGTTATTAGTTAATTAGGTATTTAAAAATCTTTTTTTTTATTTTTATATATTACCCTTCCAATGATATATTCATGAAATGGTATTCCCGTTTTGAAAGAGTAATTAGAAAGCATTTCGGAGGGGGGTAGTTTAATTAATTTTTACAAAACGATTGTCAATAACTTATATTTAGTGATCGGAGGAGAAATAATTATTAAGGATTTTCATCTCAAATTTGGAACTAATAAAAAATCTTTCAAATCTCCAAACAATACCCAAAAGATTTCTCAATCTTTTTCCTCTTTGATTTAAACCTAATAAATAATGTGGAAAATCCCAAAAGATTTCATTTATGCTGATATTTTATTTTGAATCAACAAAATGTAATTTTTGCGTTTACGAATATAAATGTGATTCTTTCATTTTAAAATAAGTTGATGTTTTATGTATTAACAAACATGTTAATATAAATAATTGTGTTCCTTTTTCTTAATTTTAGTTCATTATATTATTCCTAAAAATTTCCACTAGATAATAAATATCTTATTAGGTATAGGAGAGAGGAGGAGTAATTAGTTATTAATTAGTCCATTGGCCAAAAATTTTCTCAAAATGCAAGGAATTCTTAGTTATTACTCCCATCGCTGCTATTATAAGTCATCAGTCACCATTTTATCAAAATTCAAGGTAATATGTTTTCCTAAAATGTTCTCATTTTATGATTCTAATCAATCTAACAATAGTGATTATGGGTAATATGGTAAAAAAGTATTAAAATACCTAATAAATTAAAAACAATGACGGTGTAAACTTAGTGACAAGGAAAGTAGTTAAAATGACTTATAAGTAGTGATATAGATAGTACTACTGCTTTCGCTTTTTCAAATTAAATGTCACTTAAAGATTAAAGAAAGTGGTCTTGTTTCGTTTTAACCATCATATACACATTTTAATGAGAAAAGAAAAAAATTTTTATTTTGAGCTTTATGAGTTAATTTTTTAATTACTTCTTTCAAAAGTCACCTAATTAACTTTAAAAAAAAAAAGATTTTCATTGCTTAAAAATCTTAAGTAACCATTAATTTGAAATGGAAGTGTACTTGCTACAATCTTAAATGCTACACTTATTTTGAAATGAAAGAAATAAATAGAAGAAGCAATTAGCACAAATATAATACTGACAACATTAATTGAGGTTGTCCTTATTTAAATCATAGTAACACCTCTTCTCATTAAATATAACTCATTTTAACTAAATTTTCTTATCATTAATTATTAGCAATTATTATTAATTAATTAAGTATTTGATGATATTTTTTTTCTATATTACCTTTCTAATGAATGTATAGTGAAAATGGTATTCACACGTTTGAGAGAGTGATCAGAAGACATTTTAGAAAAAAAAAAAAAAAGGTTACATAAATTTATGTAAAATAAAAATTAGTAACTTATATTCTGTGATGGACGAGGGCGTATACTTAGATAAGATTGACAAGGCCCATATTTGGAAATTCCAAAATATGGTACTCCCTCAATTATTAAATAAATGTCTATTAAAAAATATATGTATTCCACAACATCTCTCATTAACATTTTACATTTATCTTATCTAGGACTTTATTAATTGGACCTTTATTTTTTTTTTTCAATTTTATTCTCACCGTAACTTTTAAAATAACTCGAGATAATTAATACACCTACATTAAAGTTATCTTGAAAATAAAAACAATTACTATCATTATATGTAAAGAAAGAGATAGGATAATTTAGTCAATTTATATATAAACATCACTTATTCTTATTTTGGAATAATAGAAGGAACCACGTCACCTTCACTCAATATTCATAAATGATGAACTAAGTACCAGTGCTTTACAGTAAGACGAATCTAATTTTATTAATTAGTTTTAATATTAATAACATAATACTTTTTTCATTATTATTGTTTTATAATAGACGCTTTATGATGCACGCGCATTTCATAATGAGATTTTTCAACCCGATACACTGATGTGCCCGTTCCTGTTCACACACCCACTTTTATGCAGCGTAGAGGGAGTACATATGCCAACTGGGTGTGTGTGAACGCAGGATGGATGGTCTTATAAGGTTAAAGCTTCCAAAACCAAATTAAACGTACTTTCGGACAACGGTCCATAATTTCATAGCATTTTCAAGATGTCTTGGCAGCCAACGATCCATTGATAGAGATAGACGGGTCATACCATACAATACGGGGAAGTTAGCGCTGTTAAAGACTAGAAAATCAAATGAAAGAAAGAATTAATGATAAGGTTCCATCGGTCTTGTCTGATCCACTAGATTGAGCGATAAATGTGAATATAAAAAATTCAAATTTGAAATATATAAATGTCTTTCTAAGTTGAGATAGTCAATCATAAATTTGTCCAAATGCCTCCGGTGGTCCTGTACCGACGGGGTTCATAAGACATGATTTCCCTAAAATGTATCGTTAGTAACGACTCTGGACTTTTGACGATAATCTAAGGGTCGATGGGTCTAACCACGAGCCGTGACACAGAAGATCAGATCAGAAACAGACCATAGAGGAATTTCCTTCTCTCTCAAAAAACGAACCCGAAAGTCTTCTCCCAAGTCGTCTTTTGGTCTGTCCCACCACCTTTTCGTCATCTCTCTCTCTCCTTGGATCATCATCATCATCTGCATTAAATGGCCCAATCACCGCATTAATTCTTAGCCACCACTCTTAAGCCGTAGCATCAGTCTTGCTATGAAGCTTCTTCGTGTATTGCAGGAACCTTACCAGGAAAGGAACCTTGAAAAAACAGAACCTTAGCTTATTTATTTAATTTATGATATACTATATATATGTATTTATACCATTGTTAGATTAATTTCACTTATAGCCATATGGATGCCAATCAATCCCATTTCGGCTCAATGGACGGTACGAATCTTGGATATGATAGAGAGCAGCACCACCACCCCCAGCAGTTTAATAATTTTGAAGTTTCTGATTTTCTCCAGTTTGATGAGTGGATGGATGAAGACCAAACATTCCCCGTCTCAGCTGGAAGTAATAGTACTCAAAGCAGTCCTAATTATGAAGTCATGGGCTCAATCGGCAGCAGCCAACAGCAGCAGCAGAATGAAGCAGCTAATGATGATGGACAAAACAGCAGTAAGCAAATATTTAAACTAGTACTGTTGTTTTACTTCATCATACGAGCTACGTGAATACACAAATGAATAAGCGCTCTGTATGGAGGGCAACTCGAAGGTGCTCTCCATCTATAATTTTGTTTAGAAAGAATGTTCGAGGGAATTTGTCAGACATTATACGTGACCGAGGAAAATTAATTAGTTATATTAACTTTTTCTTGCATGAAAGCTAAGGAGTGGTTTACCATGAAGGGCCATTCTGATTATATTCAAATCATTATAATGTGTTGATTATTTGTGTTTGTAGGAGACAGTGGAAGGGAGAGGATTAGAGAGAAGGTTGCTTTTAGAACCAAGTCTGAGGAAATTGAAATACTTGATGATGGTTACAAATGGAGGAAGTATGGTAAGAAGAAGGTGAAGAACAGCCCGAATCCCAGGTATACATATAATTTTCTTCTCTGTTATTTCATTTCCTTACTTTTATATTCAGCCAAATTTTTGTTTTGTCATTGGGTTTATTGTGGAGATAGAACAGGAATGACCATATTCATGTGAATGAATGAACAGGAATTACTATAGGTGCTCAGTTGAAGGATGCCCAGTGAAGAAGAGAGTTGAGAGAGACAAAGAAGATCCAACATATGTAATAACAACATATGAAGGCATTCACATTCACCAGGGTCCAGCTCAATATTGACTTTAACCATAGAGTTTATTATGCTCAATATACAACAGAAAAGACTTAGATCAAGAAACAATGCAGAGAAGGAAGAATCCAGTTATGATCCGAAGTTTAGCAGTTCAACCTTGTCTCGTTTTATTTTAGGTGTTTCTGGCCATCCTGTGATTCTGCTTATGTAGTAACCAAACAGAAACATTTATTAGTAAATCTAATTATGGTCTTATGGTTGAGCTTGCATCAGAAGATTTCTGCTATTAACATGTTAAAACTGTCCAAATGTGTCTACAAAATATTCATCTGGGCAAGAATTTTTTGCTATTATAGTTTCAAGAACCTCATAGAGATTCATTCATCTGAGAAAATAATATCAGGGTTGCGTACGATATTAAAACCTGACAATTCTTTCCATTTAGTTGTTGCACATTGAACCTGATCAGCAGAAAGACTCCATAAAATATTCTTTGATTGCTTTCTCAATGTCTGAGGGGATGATTTAATTATTGCATTTGACGATGAAAGTTGCTTCTTGCCAATCCTATTCATGCCATTAGAATGCAGCCATCGGGAGCCAGCTTGAAGCTGTCTTCTGGAGTTCACAGCTTGCTTATCATTTGGCTCAAAATTCATACCTGCAACATGCACTTCAGAGATCCTAAACCGAGGAACAAATGTTTCGTTGAGGCTCTCCTGTTTCAGTTCTTGACTGGTTCCACAGTAAATTAACTCTTCATTTAGATCATCCTCTTTGGTGTTATGATGTGTCTCTGACTTCACATTAAACCTTTCCGGTTTTGAAGGAATAAAGGTTCTTTCTACTTGAACTAGAGAAAGCATAGATCCACCAACCATTTCATAATCTCGAAATGGATCTCTCAGCTGCAATCTAAAAGCTAATTTGAAGTTATCACCAAGCAAATCACTGTTTCTTAATAATTTTGCATCTTCCATCAATTCACCAGCCTTGTCTTTGTAACCGATATCTCCTCTATCAAACTCGAGCCATTGATCCAAAGACACAGATTGCTTAATTACTTCATCAAGATAGTTATCTCTATTGGCATCTGAAAGTTGCAAAGCAGTGACTCCCAAAGGACTTGGAACTCCCAACAAGGCAAAATGCCAAGGAAACTCAGGCCTCTTGCTTGAAGGCGCCTCTGTATCTGACAAGCCAGACTGAATCCTCAAACCTTCAATGGCTAGAGCTTCAGTTTTAGCCACTGCTAATGGAACCAGGTCTTCAAAATAGACATAATTTGAAGGTGTCCCATCTGAAAATGACCTGAAGCTAAGGTCTTGAGATCTGGACCTGTCAGACAAATAACTGAAAGACATTAAGCTCTGTGCATAAATTGAAACGGATATGGAAATTTTGGACAGTCAATTAAATCAAAGAATTTGCAAACCTATCAAAGACTGGTGCACTAGCTTCAGCCAAAACCTGTTGCATTGTCTTTCCAGTTATATCTTCCAAAGGCATCAATTTGTTTAGCTGAACAGACATTTTCTGAGCTCCCCCAGATGCCCAGCACTGCAGTATCTCCATGACAGTGGAACCCATCACTGCAGGTAACACAACAGGCTTAGAAACTTGCAATATCAGCTTAGCTCCATTTTTTGCACTCTTAAAAAGAAAAGAATTCATCGCCTGTATGAAGCCTCCACTCTTTGTCTGGATAAAACAACGTAGGCCTTCTCCAAGAGGTGGTAATGCATAAGGTTCTTCAGGGGGTAGATAGACAGGACTCCCAAACCCACCAGAAGCAAAACATGGCGAACTTTGGAAAGCCTTTTCAGTAAGTCCCCATCTTTGCATCAAAGATTCAGTTTCCAAGTCTTCGAGCAATTTTGTGTTCCTTCTGCTTCTCAGTGACTGGGTTACCAAACTTGGATCTTTTTCAGCTTCTTGAACAATCAAGGACAAATCAAAATCATCTGCACACGCCACCCTTGCATTTCCAGTCAAAGAAATTCCACTGACTTCCATCTGTTCTGCTACTGTATCTAGACCAAGAATAGGATCTGAAAATCCCGAACATTCCTTTTCAAACTCTCTTAGTAAGCGCTCTCTGGGAGATTCAGATTCACTCTCTGAATCTAAGTCTCCCGGAAACTGCTCGGTGCCCAACATATCGAGAAACTCATTAGCCACAGAGTCCATGACATCATCGAGACTAAGCGACCTTACCATCCTACTAGAACTGTAGCTAGGATTAGGTGTCAAGTAATTCTCTTGGTCAATAGACTGATTTTCATTTGGTGAATAGCTCAATTCTGCTGATTCTGAGACTAACACATTGTGTAAAACCATTGGAGAATTTTCACTGATCAGTTCTTTTCCATGTCCACCATTTTCATTACTAATGTTGTTTCTCGCATTTTCACATCCATTACTTGCAAAATGTTCAGGCTTTGAATTGAA
Organism: Parsonsia alboflavescens; assembly: GCA_028571225.1. NCBI lineage: Eukaryota > Viridiplantae > Streptophyta > Magnoliopsida > Gentianales > Apocynaceae > Parsonsia > Parsonsia alboflavescens. The sequence goes on from JAOXNR010000028.1 coordinate 17,609,925, forward strand.
TCCTATATTCTCATAAATGTTGCTCAAATCTTCCTGGAAGAGCTCTGCAATATCTATAGTTTCAATAACAGAGCTATTGAAACTTGGATAAGAATCACAAACTTTTAACTCATCTTTCACAGATGACTCTATACCTCGATCAATAACAACAAATTCAGAATCATCAAGCTCATTTCCAGTATCTTCATATGAAAACCCAGTTGAAGCAGTGAACTTTGAATCCAGAGGACCTGGATGCTCCTGAAAGAATTCAAACTCCTCAGGATTCTCAACCTTTCCTTCATCAAGTTTCTGACACGAAAGAGTAATTGACTGAGAGAGCTCCTGCTTTCCATCAGAGAAAACATCACCAAGAAATTTTATATCTAGTGACCGTAATGATGAATGATGACATACATCAGTTGATTTTCTTCTAAGACTACCAAGTCTACGAAGTCCACTGTTTTTGCTGATTTGACCATTATCAGTAAAATGATCAAATGTGGTCGGTCTGCTTCCTCCAGAAATATTAGAAACTTTGACAAAATGACTTGAATCAAATGGATCGTCCCCAAAAACAGAGAATCCAAAACTAACCTTCAGTGTTGCACCTTTGGCCTTGCCTTTGAGGTTAAAGCTTGTTGTCCACTTTCCAGAAGTTCTCTTCTCCTCCTTCAATTCCTCTAAAGTCAGAGGGAGTAGCCTGGCAAGATCTACCCAATGCTTTCCGATATCAAGAGAGGGAGCCCCAAGGATAGAAGCATGAAGAAGAAAAAGTTTAGGATCATATTTCACTGAATTTTGAGGCCCATTTCGATTACCATAAACAGAACATTGATGCATCAAAGTTTCTTCAAATTCAGCTATGCCCTGGAAAACTCGAACAGGATGACTCCTTAGCACCTCATTTTTCCTTTTCCAATTCACGAAGAGTATAAGATCATTGAAATTTGAAGGAAGGCCTTCAATAGAATGTACATGAAGAAAGAAGAAACAATTGAACTGATGACGATGGATATGTGTCAGACCCTTTAAGAGCTTCCAATCCCAAATGGATGATTTCTTGTCCTTGTGCAACAAATTCTGAATAACAACCTCATGGGAAGAATTGGGTAGATGTTCAGATGGTAAAAGCAATGCCTTGGAAGGGGCCTTGGGCAGATAAAGGGCTCTGCTTATTTCTTCAATATCATGCAGTAGCTGCCCACTGTATGAATCTCCATCATTGATTATGCCATTATCATTGGAGGTCAAAACCATCTGGCCACCCAATATAAAAATTTCAACCAAAAATTTCATGTCAGGGGTGATGGTTTTGTACTTTCATATGCCAAAAAGGGAACAAGAAATGGGGTGGGGGTGGGGGGGGGAATGAAATATTATTTAAAATATATACTCCTATAAATTTTAAAATTCAACACCCAACTGAGAATCCTAAGTAGATAATCTCACTTATATATCGATCATGATCTCCTCCGGCATATTTTCCCCTACTTCCACAGATTGCCAATCAAAATTTCCATTTTCTCCCATTTACCAAGGTAACTAAGATTAAAATTGTCACTACATTTATTCATTTCCCTACTTGTTCTTCCATGTGCAGAATAATCCCACAGGGTTGCGGTTTTTTTATTTTTCTTGTTGACCACTGCTCTCCTCTTAACACCTCCATGGTGATGGTCTATCGAGTTCCATTTCTATAACTAGTCCTCTTAATATAGTCTATCTATCTAGCCCATTCATAGATGCTACTGCCAAAATTTTCTGGTCACCCAACATTCTCCCCTTCTCTAAATGTTGCTGGGCAGTGGCACCGCAGTCCAAACTCCCCGGAAGGTAATTTTAATGTGGCCAATTTCTCCTTATACATAGGTGCACCACCTACAAATATAATGTCTTATACATGACTGCAAAATATCTGATTGAGGACATGTCCAGTGAACAAATACTGCTCTGAAGTTTTTAACCTTCCTCAAATTCAGATTTTGTTTGGTCCCAGAAACTAAATATATTTAGGCCCCCTATCCTAAAAGGTCAATCAGACTCAGAACCTGTAACTCCCACAACCATCACCACGTCCATCTCCACAAAGCTAACCACAGAAAAAAGGGAAAATAAAACAGAAGCAATCCAACAGAATTTTGGTGTATGATGAGATTATTAACGGGTCCCAAGTTCATAGTAATCAAGCAAATTCTCACAAATTCAAGGAAATAAAACACAGAAAAACCCAGATGGAAAAAAAAAAAAAAATGGAATACTTGACATCGTTTCACTATAAGTAGCCATATGCACTTGTTTTTTCTGCGTTTCCAATAGCAAGAACAATTAATAATCAAGAATTGTGTAAGACTCACCAGGACCGCAAAATTAAGATATGATCTAAACTCCCAAAGAAGAAGTTTATACAAATTGAAAAGTTTCAACAAGATTTCTCGAAATGGATGATCTGCTGGCTTAACAATAGTAGCCGGTATATTCTAGAGACCGCGATGATATATAAATCCCGCCGCAACCAACTAACCCGAACAGTTTTGCCCTCTTGGGAAGTCTTTATTCCGTCCTATGTTTCCTCACGATCCACCCACCATGTATGTTGTTGCTTGGTTGTTCTGAGATAAATAATTTGATCAAATCAAACTTTCAAAAATTGAGTCTTGTGGCGTCTCAACCTATTTTATATATATATACGGATTTGCTAAGGCACACGCTGAATGCATGCTTCAACCGTTATCGTAATGGAATTTTTGCTCCGTTTGGTTGTCTGCATGAGCACTGTAGCAAAAATTCGGTTACGGTAACTGTTGGAGCGAGCATTAGCAAAACCGTA
>JAOXNR010000028.1:17613512-17639723 GCA_028571225.1 Parsonsia alboflavescens
TAGTTTATTTTTTTAGGATTTAGTTTATCCTCTTAGAATTTAGTTTATCGTTAGTTGACTAACTACTGCACTCATTAGTATGCACGGTCAAACACACGCTAACATTACTCTATATATATATATATATATATATATTTATATAAAAGGATTAAAGTTAATTGAATATATTTCCTGAAATAACCTAATCTTTTTCTGTACCCTTTTTAAAAAAAGGTAATAAATTTCAAAATCCATTTCATCATCTGATAGCGATAAGCGTCTTTTTAATTGGGTATTGATGCAATATTACCTAGTGATAAATCCCTAACTTTAGATTTTTTTAATTCAATTATGAAATAACACGACGGATGTATCTAGAGAATAATTGCTTCTTTCTAAAGTAAATTTATGGAAATTTGATGGCAGACAATTGAGCTCAATGTATGGATGGCTCACTCATGATAGGTTTATAAGGTAACAGTTAAGTAAATTATCTTTGATTTTTAGTAAAAATATAATAAAAATTAATGAAAGATCTAGGTTTATTTTATCTTTTTAGATTTAATTTATAAATTATATCTATAATAAATAAATATTTATAGAATAATTCATTTTTTCTTTAAAAATTTTTGACTTAACTATTAACATTAAACTTAACCACTATTTTTTCAATAATAACGGTTAATTTATTTAGAATTTAGAATTTTAACTTATTTAGATGTACTTTTTTAAATGACTCCTGTTAACTAAAATTGTACTTTTTCATAATGGTAAATTTGTAATTAATCAACCATACATAAATATTTAGAAATATTTATTGCATTTTTTTTTAACAGTATCCGGATCAACTTTTTGCACATGAACATTCAGCAAATTTAGGATAGTGGAATTTGAACTTAAAATCTAAAGATATTCTAATATACTCCTTTCATTATGAAAAAAAAAATGTCTATAGTAAACTTTTTCAAAGAATGTGACTTAATTCATTTTAAATTAATCTCAAATCCATGCAAAATTTTGTTAAAACTATCTTCTGTGCCTTTGCAAATTTAGGAAAAATAAGAATTATCCATATTTTCAAATCTTTTAGAGTAAAATTCATTTTTCTCGATAAAATATGTCCCATGGATTTTCGGAATTTAAAATTGTTGAGTTTACTCTTTAAAATTTTTTACTTTTGTGATTATAGTCCTTAAAAGTTTTTTTCTTTTTGTTAAATCTTCTAATTCTCAAAAAAAAAATTCAAAAAATATCGGGCAAAGTCAACATTTTCAATGTGAATAATATTATATTGAGAATCATGCCAACTCAATAATCAGATACTAACTTTTTTTTTTTCGTTTTTTAATTCTTGAAAATACTTTTCCTTCGTCGAAAATTGAACTTTTTGTTCCTTATTTTGAGTTGTTCACAATTAAATTTTTTATTTTTTTCTAATTACTAGAAAAAATTTATTAAGAAAATTGATATAATAATGTTAAAATAAATAAAATTAAATTAAAACTTTTTTTTTTCCAAAGATATGTGCAAGACAAACAAAAAGAGTATAAAAATTTAATTCTTTATCTTTTTTTCATAGATCTCTAAATAATAAATTTAATTTTTACCATTTTCTTGTTCGATTAGTATTTATTATTTCTTTATCCCTTTTCTTTTTCCCAAATGATTTGATAGAAGTTTTTTAAAGCTTGAAAAAAAGGGCATTTTTTTTAATCTTTATCTAAAATAACCTTAAGCACATGTTTTTGATATGCAATTTAAAACCTTTCAAATATGCCCACACAGAAACAAATGCAACCAGGAAGGAAAAGAGAATTGGCAGAAGATAATCCAACTCCAATCCAGAATCATCCCTTGAATTGAATTTCCATCTCTTTCTTTGCATTTCTTGAAATGGACAAAGCGATGCAGGTACCTTATGATTCTGCTGTTCACTTGATGTTAGTTTCATTGGAGAAGAATTTGTTGCCCGATGCAGTTATAAGGAGACTCACTCGGCTGCTCTTAGCAAGCCGTCTTCGCTCCGGTTACAAGCCCACCTCTGAACGTCAACTTTCCGACCTCCTCCGTTTTGCTCATTGTTCGTAATTCTTTTGTTGCTCTTCAGATTCTACCTGTATTTTCTGAGCTATATTGTGTTTGATTGTTTTATTGTTCAAGAGGGGTCTGAGGGACTAAAGAGGGTTAAGTTTAGGAGTCATAAGTGTTGTTAGCTAAAGCCTAAAAGAGTGGCAAAAATTACTTATTGGATAACCCCAGAACCCCAAGAGGTGCCTTTTGGTTGTGGCTGAAAATCGTCTGACTTTTGGTCATTAACTGTCCTATGGGCATTTTGACTTGGGAATTTCTACTTGCATTCTAGAAATCTGGATAGGTAAATTAAGGTTCGTGAAATTCTGCTTGCAAAATGAGATGATATGGATGACCGTAATGGACATAAATTTGTCTAATTAACTGGCCTTGATTACAAGATGCCACAGTATTTTTGTGGAGTCTCATGTTGCTAATAGTTGCCTTTGTCTTATTATTCTGTTCATTTTTTTGAGACCATTGCTTGTTTAAGATTTTATTTCAACAGTTGTTCTGAAACTATTTGAGCATTTTAGCATTATTCTGCCCAGAAAGTTAGCATTTTTACAAGTGCTATTGCTATTCTTGCAGCACTGAGGGAAATGCCGATAGCCCTCAAGACCGAGGATCCAAAATCACAACATTACGAGCTTCCTACTTCTTTCTTCAAGCTAGTTCTTGGAAAGCATCTGAAATACAGGCAACTCAATATAAATCCTACTTCTGTCTTGAAAAGCTCTTAAATACAGACAACTATATATTTGTAATTTCTACTATTTGTCAAGCTGCGTCTCATATCTCCTATTGCTATAAACTTTGTGTATACCAATTATTGCGACTTGCTGATATGATTTTACAATTTAAGCACTTCTTTTAGGCTTGCAGCGACTGAGAAGTTCCGATAGCAGATTACCAAAGTAACATTGAATTTTCTAGTTGATATGACTTATTTGTGACATGGAGCAGTTGCTGTCTATTCTCTGACAAGTCAAAGAGCTTAGAGGATGCAGAGAAAGCAATGTTGGAGTTATATTGTGAGAAGGCACAATTAAAAGATGGTCATACTGTTCTTGATGTTGGCTGTGGCTGGGGATCTCTCTCACTACACATAGCTCAAAAATACAGCAATTGCAAGGTTACTGGGATTTGTAATTCTGTTACACAGAAAGCACATATTTTGGAGCAGTGCCGGTACTTCTTTTTCGTCATCCTTTCTTCCTTTCAAGGTTAATATTCAATGACAAAACTAGTCCCATATGATCTACAGACCACGCAAGAACCAAGAAATTACAAGAACTCTATGTTTGGCCTTTTTTCAATATTCCCAGAAAAGATTTTCCAGATTTCTTCTTGTCGAGTACTAATATGAAGATATTTCTTTCTATCAATCCTATAGCATCAAGAAACTAGATACCTTACATGAACAAAGAAGTTTCCCTTGATTGGAATGGTGTTGTGGCCCTGTTTCTGAGATTGTTTCCCTTATATTACTAATTTCATTTACTGAAATCAAGCCACAGATTTTTGTATTTTATTTTTGTCTAAATGTTTAAACATTTGAGTGAAATTTTCTGTGTGGTGATCGATTGGTTTATGAAAAGGGAAAATCAGCTTCAGAATGTGGAGATCATTGTTGCAGACATAAGCACATTTTATATGGAAGCTTCTTATGACCGAATATTTTCCATTGAAATGTTTGAGGTACCATATATTTTCTCTAACCCCCAACCGAATATTCTGATGTTTGATTCTTGACTCAAGATTTGTAAAATTTCTTCTGTCTCTGTAAATAGCACATGAAGAACTATAGGGATCTTCTGAAGAAGATATCCATGTGGATGACACCCGATAGCCTTCTATTCATTCATCATTTTTGCCATAAAGTTTTTGCTTACCACTATGAGGTACTCCTAGGTTTCTGTTATTCTACTTACATCAAGATCACAGCGCAATTTTCATCACAAAATTTTTTCCAGTTGCTTGATATATAACTGTGCAGGATGTGAATGAAGATGACTGGATTACTAGGTATTTCTTCAGTGGTGGTACCATGCCTTCAGCAAATTTACTCCTTTATTTTCAAGTGAGTCTCGTATATCACAATTTTTGTTTTCGTTCTTTCTTCCTCTTTCTTAGATTATCTGCAAATTCGCTGTTTAGGGATTCTTTGTTTTCTTCGTCTTATTTTCTCCATGCTCTGACGAACCGATACATTAGGATTACTTTGTGAATGTGTTAAGGTGAACTGAGAAATGCTAAGATATTTGTGTGTTTGTTTGACCTTGAATCCAGGATGATGTTTCTGTTGTTGATCATTGGCTCGTCAATGGAAATCATTATGCACAAACTAGGTATGCATTAACGTAATTCCAAACTCTCTAATTCTTTGTGACTGATTTCTTGGAAACTTTTTATCTGTTACTGTTCTTTTATATCTGTTACTGGGATCAATGTCTTAACATCTACTGCTGCAGTGAAGAGTGGCTGAAGAGAATGGACCAGAACATGAGTTCTATAAAACCAATAATGGAGTCCACCTATGGAAAGGATTCAGCCATCAAATGGACCGTCTATTGGAGGACATTCTTCATTGCTGTGGCTGAGCTATTTGGTTACAATAAAGGAGAGGAATGGATGGTTGTACACTTCTTGTTCAAGAAGAAGTGAATAAATCTTGCAGATGGCCAAGAGCCACGTTCATGCAATTTGTTTGTGGCATCAGAAACCAGAACCTTTTGAAACACAAAAACATTAGCCATATGAGGACCTCTTTTATCATTCAATAACCAAATGTAATTCTTTATCGGGAAGACAGATTCTGCTACATCAGGTGAATAGCCTCAAATTTCCTAAACCATTTTATCTAGTTTATAATCTCATACATATGTAGAGCTTATCTTAAGTCAATCATTTATAACAAAATCCAATAAAAAATTTTTCATGTTTCAACACAAGAAAACTTCGCAAATCAACTTCAATCAAGACAACCTTATTAAATAAGACCATAGCTGCTTATAATATATCAAAAACCACTGAAAAATTAACAAGAGGTATGATCCTCCCCAAGGTATGCAAGATTATAAATGAAATGAACATAACATCAATATTAACTTTTAAATACTCCTTAACAACGTTCTTTTTTTCCCAAATTTGTATTCGATTGGTATAAATGTGAGTAAAGAAAACACAAGACAAGTACCTCATGAAAAATGTAAGCTTTAAATCCTCATGTACAAAACATCAGCAGAAAGTTATTATTTGATTTGGGATGATAGAAGTACAAACATATCCATAGTTCAAGACTGTTATAACATTAACTGATCCAATGTGAAGAAAGACCGTAATTTTGCTTCAAGATAAATATTCCATTTAAAAATGAAATCATGAATGTTCTACATGGAGAAAGTGCAATTATCTTATCAGTCTATTCAACAAAGATGTGGCTACTTCACAAGATTGAAACAAACCAAAAAAAGAAAGAGGTGATAATCCACAGCACTTTTTCAAGTATTGTGAAAAAAGAAAAAAAAAAAAAAGCCAACGAATTTAGCAGGCTAAAACATTTGGCAGCCAACACATAACTTGAAAAGATGGTACTTCGATTCACCCATAACTTAGAAATACATAATTTAACATGCAGAAGCCAAGGCAAATTTCATAGCTGGAGAAGCCACGGTTAATTTCATAGTTAAGTTCTTTCATAAGCTTTAGTATTCACTGCAATCAGAATTGATTTAAACATTATAGAATGACCTATTGACATACTACAATCCATATTGTCCTCGAAAGTTAATAAAGAACACATATGTAACATTAGCATGGGTGAAAAAATGAACAGAGAATTTCAGACATCATGAACCAGAAGTACAAGTTTCATGCCTGCTAATGTATCAAAATGGTCCTTTTTGAGTTCACAATAGTGAACAATAAAATTTCAACCAAATATTTCAGTTCAGAAGTTAAAAAATTAGCCACTTCAAGAGGAGTTATTTAAGAGAAAAAGAATGCAAACCATAAAAATTTAAAAAGAATCATAATTATTCTGCATTCTTTTTTGTATTGTGTTGGTTGGGATTGAGGGTACTCATGGAAGGTACACTATGGTCCTTAAGAGAATAATCATGCTATTGTATTATTCCCTTCTTTCAAAGTTCTCATTTTCTACATTTTGGGTAAACCAAAAAATAATCTAGCCTAGCTGTACAAAGGTCACTAATAAAACAATCAAGAGGAGATAGCAACAAGGGACACTTATTCCTTTGAGAAGAACAAGATAATTACTTTTCATGAAAATGCAGCAGAAATTGTATTTAATAGAACTGCAAAACAAAAAAACAGAATATTTCCTATTTAACCATGTCTTACAAGCTCAATTTGAAATTTTACGAAGCCATGCCAGCAGCACTTACATCTAACCAATATTAGCAGATTAATGTGAAAGTTAAAAATCTTCAGGGGCACAGTTTAAGTGACTTCAATACAATTTCTTGGGACCTGTTATTGGTTGCTTAAGGTTATACATGTTTTCATGAGCTCCTAAACCACTGCAACTTATCTAAATGAGTCCTGTGGAAGTAAACTTTTACAACTTGATCATAAACAAGACACAATACAGAATGAAACTTAATCAAGTTGTTATCCATCACCTTTTCTACTATCTTGTAATCACTTTGGAACTTTGTGGTCACTTTTAGGATTAACCTGATTTGTCAAATCCACAATTTCATCAGCTTCCAGGAATCGACTTAGATGCTTATCATCTAAATGTTCCTGCAAGAATCAGATCAAACATGCTTGTTCTTCAAAATTTAATTGTAATTAAACAAGATTACAACTGCCTTCCCAAGGAAAAAGGAGCTCACAGATAAGCACTGCCTGTATTTCTGCCACTCTGAAACACACTCCTCTTTATCCCATTGACCCTTCAAAAACTTCTCTGAATACCACCTGTAATAAACGTAAGTTTACAAAATTAAACAGCAAAAGAAAACAGAAAATGAAAGTCTCACGGTTTAGGGTTTTAGAGTATTACATTTTACAAATCCTCTAATCAAATAGCCCATTTACTCTATTCATTCAGCTAGATTAGCCCTTTTTTCTTCAAAAAGAAAGTATTTTAAAGCCCTTTTATATGTACAAAAGTATAAATAACAAAAATTCCAGAATCTAATCAACAAAATAAAATAGAAAATATTGCAACTTTTTCACCTGTTGAAGCAATTGTAGTAAGCAGCTCTGAGCTGAGCACAAGGTGAAGTCGCCAGAGGAATAGATTTGTTCTTTTTCTCTCGTAATAGTCCCATATCATTAGAAATATTTTATTTATTGATATATTTCTCATACATCAAAACTAACTTTCAGTTCCTTCTCGTCTCTCCATCTCCATAACGCCGGCAATGCATCAGTGTAGGCAAAGGCTATGAACATTTAGGTCTGGGTTTTAACCTCGCAGTGACAAATCCATCACTGTCAATTTTGATACTATGCTTGCAAAGTCTGCTTCCTTTTCTCTTTTTTTTAACAATAAACTTTTTTTAATTTTAAAAATTCGTATCGGCTAAATAAAATTTCACTAGTCACGCTAATATCATAATTTACCAATGTTGAAAAACTCTTATTTATTTTTATATTAAGTTAAAATAAAATATTCAAGTTTTAAAAATTAATAGAGTATATAATTGCTTTTAAAAATTCTTTCTGCTTTTTTTAATAGTATTTGGGATTATTTTCATCCATCATTTATTCAAAAGGATATAAGTAGATTCAAACTAGAGAGATCTGACCGTTTCGCTACTCCACCCACTACCCATTGGATGTTCAAAAGAGACTTTTTCTAATTTACTTAGTCATCTTTTGACAGTCAAAAGACTGAGGAGGGGGAATGCTGCAAGGCTCGAACGCGAGATCTTCTGCTGCGAATACCAAGCGGGTTTGCCACTAGGGCAACCCCCACTCAATTACTAAAAGTTAATAGCTATCTTTTTAATATTCCTCCCCACATTAATGAAACTCTAAAAAATGAAAAAAGTATGATTGAAGTATTGTTTTCCTTAAACCAAAGGGTAGGAATGAATCCAAAAAAGAGGGTGACTCGGCAACTTCTCAAAAAAAACATACATAGTAATTATTCTAGTATGCTTTGTTCATAATTTTAATTATTGAGTTGATATTTTATTATAAACAATCTGTTATCATATCAATATAAAAACCTACCTAATATGTGAGAGTGCATTAATTAGTGAGAAAATTATGCCAATAAAGGAGGCAATACACTTACCTCTTCAATCTTTTCCAACTACTTTATTCCGGAGTATTTATTCCTTAATTTAGCTTAATAATGCAAAAAGAAGGAGAACAAAAGGAGTTCACATTGATCATCCCTTGAAAGCAAAGCAACCTTCAAACAGCTCACACAAAAGCTAAATATCATTAAAAAAAAAAAAATCCTAAACTAATATTTCATTTCTTATCTCAAAACTATTTTTAGAAAAGTTTTCCATAGAGAAAAACAATATATTAATATCAAGAAAAATACTACTAAAAGAAACTTTTTCAAAACTATATTGCTAAATTTATTCACACCTAATTTTAAACTAACCAAATATATCTCCTTTTTTTTTCATTTTAGAATTTGTGAAATGACTTTAAGAAAAAGAAAAACCATTTTCAGTAAAATCAATTAATTATGCTTATTTAAATTTCAAGCAAGTCTACATAATATTTTTATTTTGTCGAAAAGAATAAGGACAAAGAAAAGAAATAGGAAAAGAAAAAAACAAAGAAAAAGAAAATTATCACCTGCTGCTCAGTTGCACGTGTAATACTCTAATTTCTCTCTCTCTCTCTCCCATTTATTCTTCCGGTCGAACCGAGGGAGAAAACAATATAAATACAACGAAAGAGTAACACAGCAGGGCACCTGCACTTTACAGAAGAAGTTGTACTCCCACGGAGCGAAGCACCAACAATGGCGGACGCAACAGCGAAGAAGTACGAGCAGTTCAAAAGCCAACCGCGGTTACCGAAATTCGCGTTGCCTAAGCGCTACGATCTGAAGCTGAAACCGGACCTCGACGCTTGCACCTTCTCCGGAACTGTCGATATCGACGTTGATGTTATTTCCGATACCAAGTTTCTTGTCCTGAATGCTGCTGAGCTTATCGTTGACTCCAAGTCTGTTCAATTCAAGTCTCCTAACAAGGTACGACTATTGCTACCGGTACCGTGAATCTGTAAAAGATGGCGGTTTTGGAGTTTGAGCTGATTGTCCTTTTTATTCCTTTTTTGTTAATTGATTAGAAATGAGAGTTTCTGGTGCTTTTTTTATGAATGTGAATTAAGGTTTTGGAGGCAGTGGAAAAGGAAACGTTCGAGGACGATGAGATAGTTGTGTTGGAGTTTGGGCAAACTTTGCCTATTGGGCTTGGTGTTCTGAGTATTGCTTTTCAGGGAACTCTGAACGACAGGATGAAGGGCTTTTACAAAAGGTGCTCTGAAATTGTTTTCTCTCCCTTGTAGTTCTAATTCTTGAATGTCATGTCAAAGCTAGAAACTTTGAGTGGAGTAGTTGAATTTTTGATCGTTTTTTTTGTTGTTCATTTATGCCCCCATTGTCTTTCATGCTAGATGTTTATTTTGCGAGTAATGCAATGAAGGAATGCTTATAAAAAGAAGCCCTTTTTAAACGCTTTTTATTTTCAAATTTTTAGTTTTAAGCCTTCAATTATGCCTAGTAAAAGAAAAAAATCTCCCAATGGGGAAAATGTACAGATGTATATGCTCTTTTCCCTACTATTCACTCAAAATTTACTCTTCTCGTTTCACTAATTTGATGGTACTGAAAAATGCGCTGTTAAAGAAATTTGTTATCCTGATAGACCCTTTTCTTGTATATATGTATATATATTTTCAATTCAAATAGTTAGAAGCTTTGGCATGCTGGGAAACATTAAGGAGATCTTTTGCCTTCAGTACTCTTCCCTGGAAAACAGGGTAGGTACATGAAGCTTTAAGTATCAAAAAGTTTTGTAGTCAATTTGGCATTCATAGTTTGTTTTTTATCCAATCTTTATTATATAGAATTTCTTAAACATGACCATTACAATTAGTTGCATTTCGCTCTATGCTCTATAATGGGTAAAAGTAACTTGTTTCCCCTGTTGCTTTTTCTTCAACACTTTTCCACTAAAGTTTAAATAGTGATAAAAAATAATATAAATGAATGTCGCCATGAGTGCACTTGGAAGGATTGATTATTGTTTTGTCTCAAGATTGACATAGGAGAAGCAGGTAGAGTCCACTTTATTTTACCTTCTTGACTTATAATTAGTCATCTCATGAATGATAAGTTTTGTGCTGATTTTTCCGTTAAAATGTCGAAGTAGATAGGCAGTGTCTATTAATATTTTTTGGGATCCCATATTGTTAATAATTCCTTTTTTTCTCAGTGTGTACGACCATAATGGGGAGACGAAGAATATGGCTGTAACTCAGTTTGAGCCAGCAGATGCAAGACGATGTTTTCCATGCTGGGATGAGCCTGTTTGTAAGGTGCTGATTGTCTTTCTTCTCCCTTTTACATCAGCAACACTTGTAATTCGCTTATTAAACCATGAATTGTTCCCTTTTGGCTTTACATACTCCATGATTCTGGTATAGGCTACATTCAAAATAACATTGGAAGTGCCTTCAGAACTTGTGGCTCTCTCCAACATGCCAATTGTTCAAGAGGAACAGAATGGAAATATGAAAACAGTTTATTACCAGGAATCGCCCATCATGTCTACTTATTTGGTAGCAGTGGTTGTTGGTTTGTTTGATTATCTTGAAGATCACACACCTGATGGTATTCTTTATAGTAATCTTTTCCCCTTTCTATAAAAATGCTGTATAAATGTTCTTTTTACTAACGTAAAAGATAATGCAGGAATTGCTGTTAGAGTCTACTGCAAGGTTGGCAAAGCCAATCAAGGGAAATTTGCTTTAGATGTTGCTGTCAAAACACTTGGCATATATAAAGAGTAAGTTTGTTACTCTTCTTGTATTTAATAGGTAATTTGAAAGAATCAAGTACTAAACTACTCTGTTTCAATAAATATCTCCATATAAATATATGTTTCTTTTCTGATGCCTAACTCTTCATCTGGTTGTTGAACTTTAATCTTTCATGTTATAGATTACTTTCTAATGTGGTCAGTGAAAAACTCCAGGTACTTTGCTTTGCCCTATTCACTGCCGAAGCTAGATATGATTGCCATTCCAGATTTTGCTGCTGGAGCCATGGAGAATTATGGTCTTGTTACCTACCGTGAAACAGCATTGCTCTACGACGACAAGCACTCTGCAGCGGCTAACAAGCAGAGGGTATTGCAGACATTGTCAAAATTACTCTGTGCAGGGATTTCAAGTTACTGAGACCAGTCTTTTATCCATTACTGAATTTCATGAAGTATTTCTTCCAAACAGGTTGCAACTGTTGTAGCCCATGAACTTGCACACCAGTGGTTTGGTAATCTTGTAACAATGGAGTGGTGGACACATCTATGGTTGAATGAAGGATTTGCAACATGGGTATCATCTTCTGTCCGTAGTGGGCATAAATATTCTATCCAAGTTAATTCTTATTTTATAGTTTTTTTTCTCTCACACGCTTCAGGTTAGCTATTTAGCCGCTGATAGCTTGTTCCCTGAATGGCAAATTTGGACTCAATTTCTTGAAGAGAGTGCAGAGGGACTGCGGCTGGATGGTCTCGCAGAGTCCCACCCCATTGAGGTAAGTGAACTGGACCATTCTCTCTGCCCATGTGGAATCTTACCCTGAGAGTTTCTGATTTAATTAGTCCTCCTTTTGCCAGGTTGATGTAAATCATGCAAGTGAAATTGATGAGATTTTTGATGCTATAAGTTACAGAAAGGGGGCATCTGTAATACGAATGTTGCAGAGCTACCTTGGTGCTGAATGTTTTCAGGTGGATCTTCTTTCATTTGGATCATTAATGTCACTTTGTCAATAACCTTGATATTCTTGATTCTTGATTTGTATATCATAGTGACTTGTTTTCTTTTCTTGATTTTGTAACTTTTAATTCTATTTTGACCGGGCATCTCAATTCTACAATTTTTTTCACTTCAGTTATTTTGCCCTTCTTTCATGTTTGTGTAGAAAAGGTCTTCCCCCTCTTAATTCATTTGGGATCTTCCATTTTGATCAAGCGAGGTTATAGCATAAATGCACACACTCACAAGTTTGTGTGTGATCCTTGACTCTGTAAAGTAGGTTATGATACTGTCAAATGCAACAGGTTGTTGTCATATGGTCTGTGATGCCTGACAGAACTGATTTATTCATATCCAAACTCATGTCCCAAATACTGAAAAACCAGAATATATATGCACCTTAAATATGCTTTGGTCTGACATAATTAAATGCTTCTATGCTGACTTTTATACTGAAGTTGATGTGGAAAGCTGGAAGCATCTGTTTTACGATGCTTTTCTTAATTGTGAGTTTCTTGTCCATCAGTTGCTTTCCTTAAGCAAAACAAAGGAAATGGCTTTGTTGTAGATAGCGTGTATAACTTTTTTCGGCAGTTCCTCATTCCTTATCTACCACTGTTTCTACCATATACTTTTAAATTGACAATTACCATTTGCTATGACTACTACCAGAGGGGTTTGGCTTCATACATAAAAAAGTATGCATGCTCAAATGCAAAGACAGAAGATTTATGGTCTGTTCTCCAGGAGGAATCTGGTGAACCTGTTAATCAGCTAATGAATTCATGGACAAAGCAAAAAGGTTATCCTGTTGTGTCTGTTTCATTGAGAGAGCAGAAACTGCTGTTTGAGCAGGTATGTCTACTACCCACTTTTCTTTCTATCTCTGTTGACACTGTAGGTGTTACCTCTCTGAACAGAGATGCACCATCCGGTAGCAGCACTTGAGGAACTTGTTGTAATCTTTTAATGATTTTCTTTTATCAAATATCAGTCACACTTTTTACTGAGTGGTTCTCCTGGAGATGGGCAATGGATTGTTCCAATAACTCTGTGCTGTAGCTCTTATGATGCTCATAAAAGCTATTTACTGCAATCAAGATCTGAAGCTCTTGATATTAAGGACCTCCTGGGTGCTGAAGCCTCTAAACCCAGTTCATGGATTAAAGTTAATGTGGGTCAATCAGGTTTCTATCGTGTGAAATATGATGAGATGCTGTCAGTTGGGCTCAGATATGCTATAGAGAATAAGCTTTTGTCCTCAATGGATAGATATGGTAATTTTGACTTAAGATTTAACCTTCCCCTTCTTTGCAAATAAAAGGGACTAATCAAATATCTCCTACTTGTTTGAACAGGCATTTTGGATGACTCATATGCCTTGTCAATGGCATGTCACCAATCCTTGACCTCTCTGCTTGAATTGATGAGTGCTTTCAGGGAGGAGACGGAATACACAGTTCTATCAAACCTGATTAGTGTAATGTTCTCAATATCAATTTGAATAGGTCCCTGTAAGTTTACTCCTGCATCTAATCATCCTCTGCTTTTTGATCTTTGCAGATAAGTCTCAAGGTTGCAAGAATAGCAGCAGATGCTGTTCCCATGCTACTGGATGAAATTAAACTATTTTTCATAAACCTTTTCCAGTATTCTGCAGAGTATGTTTCTTGCAAAACTAGTGTTTGTCTTAGCACTGGTGTGACTACATTTAAGTTATGCATGTCATTTCACATGTGTGTGTGCATGTGCTGATTATCATATTGACATCCATTTTCAGGAAGGTCTTACTTTGGTTCGGTATTATGTTGCTTCTTTTTATAAATTGATTGTAACGTTGTCCAATAAATTTTGAGATATTGATGAAATTCTTTCATTTACAAGGTTCAAGTGACTCTACTTGTCCTAAATCCATCACAACAGTGGTCACCATGGATCTGATCCACATAAGAATTTTCCATATTGGAAATCCCTGCAAGATTCAAATTTAATTATTCCTCAGTATTCTAAAGTTCACTAACTGTTTGTAAAAATAGCAACCATATCAACTTTGTGTTAGAAAAGCACTAGAGTTGATTTCTTCTTGGCCTAGAAAACGAATTAGGTATGTTTTTGGCCATAGGGACTATTTGTTAATGTAAGCTCATGAAAATTGGTAGTCCCTACTAATAGTAAAGGTAGAAAATATAACAGACTTTTATTTCCAAATGGAAAATTTTCACAGGAGACTAGGCTGGGACCCCAAGCCAGGTGAGAGCCACCTAGATGCCATGTTGAGAGGGGAAGTCTTGACTGCATTGGCTCTCTTTGGACATGATGCAACAAAAAAAGAAGCCATTAGGCGCTTCCACATATACTTGGATGATAGAGAAGCATTTGTTCTACCCCCGGATTTGAGAAGGGTACGAAAGCATAACATACATTATACTGTTTCCAACTACATTCACTCATCAATGTATATCATGGATCCCTTAACTGTTTCCATTGCAGGCTGTGTATATTGCTGTTATGTCGGATGTGAATAAATCAAACAGGTCAGGGTATGATTCTCTTTTGAGAGTTTATAGAGAGAGCGATCTCAGCCAGGAGAAGACACGTATATTAGGTGACCTGACGTTTCTAGTGATGCAAAAAAAAAAAAAAGGAGAAAAAAAGAATCAATTTTGCAAAAATTATATTGATTGTTCTCTTTTATAGGCTCACTGGGTTCTTGTAAGGATCCTGAAATCATTCTTGAAGTTCTCAATTTCTTGTTGTGTCCTGAGGTATGTTTTGAGCTGTTATTGTAATATCTGGGTACATTTTTAGTCTAGAAGTGTTTAGGTGTGTTGATTTTTTGTTCTCATTACATGACCTCTTTTGATTTTTAAAATCCAGGTTCGAAGTCAAGATGCAGTTCATGGACTTGCTATTAGTCTAGAAGGACGTGAAATTGCTTGGAAATGGTTGCAGGTGAGTGCATCAACTTATCATATTTGACCGAGCGTTTGTTGAGAAATTTGAAGCAAATTTTAAGATTGCATAACCACCTCATTATACTGGAGAAAATCAGCTAGGATAGATTTAGTTATTTAAAGTTGTTTCTATAAGCTGTTCATGTATATAATCTTGCAAACAATCATGCCTAGGCTACTGGGATCATCAATTTGTGAATGATTCAGAAGCCGAAAGTGGTAGTATTTGAGAAACATGATATGTGTCCCAAATGATAATGACAGTCTTGCCTATTTTTTTTTTCCTGTATCCAATTATTGGATTATTTGTTCCCTTGTTACCCATCAGTTTCTCACTTATTGAGTCCAAAAGTGGCAAAATGGTTTCTGCTAATTCGTTGTGTGTGATTAATGTTGGTTCACAGGATAACTGGGATCATATCTGCAAAACTTATGGTGCTGGATTCTTGGTTACTCGTTTCATCAGTTCAATCGTCTCACTGGTGAGTACCCAACTCCTTATACTTTCTATTTTGTAATTCTTGATTCCTGAAGGAAAGACGGCAGCATTTATCCATACTTATCTGGTTTCCTTGTCTTCCTAGTTCTCTTCTTATGAAAAGGCAAAGGAAGTAGAGGCATTTTATGCGAGCTGCATGAAGCCATTTATTGCCAGGACCTTGAGACAAAGCATAGAGAGAATCCATGTCAATGCAAAATGGGTTCAGAGCATTCAGAAAGAGAACAATCTTGCAAATGCAGTAAATGAACTAGCTCACAGGAAGTTCTAGTGGGACTCTTGTTTTCTTGACCGTGTTCCCATACTTCCCCTTCAGATTTCAGGGAAAGCATCTAATGGGCTCTCTTTTTTTTTTTCTCCTTTTATCTTCACTAGAAGTGCTTGAACTTCAGATGATTTCCAAAGCCTAATAATAATTTGTATCTGCAAACACGCCTTGTCCATCTTTATACACAATTAGAATAAGAATATTATTTATTTTGCAGTTCTTTAGATATGGTTTTAGAACATAATTGCAATTTTCTTGGAGGAAATATTAAATAAAAATCAAGATTAAAAATTACAAATGATTTACATTTTGAAATAAAACAGCACTTGTTGTGATCCTTCTAGAGTTGCCATTGACAGGGATTGTCTTTCAGGTGCTGAAATGTTGCCAACTGCAAATCTTGACCTTATTCTTCTGCTAAATGGGATTTTGAAAGTTTTTCTCACCCAAATTTGGGAAAGATCCACACATTATCGTCTAAAGATGAAAAAGCCTGTCCCAATATGGCCATTTTGAGTCCAATGTCACTGCCAGCAAAAGTAGGGAAGACATCTATATATGGTAATAGCACATCATCCATCAACCCAACAGTAATGAACAACAGCCAAGCCATCATCTCAAACAAATCCACTTCAAAAACCAAATTCAAAGCACAATAATAATAAAGCCAAGAAGAGACGGGATATAAAAAATAAAAAAAATAAATAAATAAAAACTGACCCAGCTAAAGAACAGCAACATTATTCTCATAATAATAATAATAAATGACCATTACAGTCTTCCTAAATCTTTGATAAATTTGTTTGTTATTCTTGCAAGGCTCAGAAAGCACTGGCCACTTTGCCAAAAGTAAATACAAAAGTTTCGCCCTTTTTCTTTTTACCTCACAGAGTACTTCAGCCCGGAGGCAAAACTAAAAACCAATGCATAATGATTGTCATAGTGTTTTTCCTTGCTGACAATGGCATTTGCTTCGGCTTTCCCTTGAGTTCAAATCCTATTTCCTACTTCCCAACTGCTAAAAATTTACATAGACTGAAGAGTTTGTGCCACGACAATGAGACAGAGCTGGGGAAGGCCTTCTAAGATTGTCAGTGCAGCAATATCTGTGTATATATATATAGACACATCTAGTAAGAATAATATAACCCTGGTGAAAAACAGAAGGGCCACAATCATATCAAGTTTCACTATGTCTAGAAGAAGAAATCAATAAGTAGGATGGTAAGTCTTTTAGGACTTAGTCTTGAACTTTCTTTGAGCTTTCAAGTCCACCACGATAACGGTGATGTTGTCCTTGCTGCCCTTTTGAAGAGCTCGGTTGGAAAGCCACTCAGCTGCCGCTTGAGCTGCAGGATCAATTCCTTCACCTCTTCCCAAGGCAGGCATGACACCGTTCTTTTTATGCCACAGGAGAATTCTTTTGCGAGCCATTTCACAAACGTCCTCGTTTGTCATAACATCCCATAAACCATCACTGGCCAGAATGAGGCACTCATCTTCCTTTGCTCGGGGTATAAACATAACTTCTGGATCAGGTATTATCCAGGGTTTCAAATACCTATCACCTGCAATGGATGAACAAATGTATTGAAACGTGTTTAATCAGAAGGTGGTTTTTAAAATATTAAAATAAAATAAATAATCTGGATGTATATTATGTCCAACAAAGATAAGAATATGTTGCAAGCATTTTACTACTATTTCAGAACTTTTAGATATTGTAAAACAAGGTTAACTTTAAGGGCATTAAGCAACCAAAACCTGAATCAGAAGGAACTGCGATGTTCCATTATGTTTTTGCAATCAGGCACTTAAACTTATAAATATAGTGTTGGTCACAAATTGTAAAAGTAAGATAGAGATCGAAACAGTAGCTCCAGCAGCACATAGACTTCTTGAGTCCTTCACCAAGCTTAATTCCATGATGATAAAATGTTGTCCTATAATCTTCATATTTGAGGCAACAAAATAATGTACAATCAGGAATAAACTTAACACAACTCTAGTCTGTTGGCATTCTTGTTAGTTATGTGTAAAATGAGAGAGAGAATGCTAAAGGTACTCTTTAGCAAATATGTGATTCAGTACAGAACTTATGTTGCCTAAATTCTAATAGTGAAACTTTCCAGAACCATTTGGGTTGCTTCTGGATAATATTGATACTGCATATTGCTTATAATAAAAATTAAACATAAGAAATTAATGCTTATCAAGTAGATAAATAAATAAGTACACACTCCCGCTGTATCTCAATTTACCATGTGGTAAACTTAGACGGAGAGTATGATGTAGTACTAATAGACCAAAAAGAAAGAGCATAATCCAAATAAGATGGAACAGATTTTTCCCAAGTCTTTAACTAACATGCCAATCCCATAATTCAGCCACAAAAAACGAAAAATTGATCACTGTTTACTTTGACAATCCACAAGCTGACACATCAGCAAATATTTGCATGATGTCAACTAAAGACCAATGCGTGAATTTTTTATCAGTTTCAAGAAGATGCAGCGTGATGAGGTACTCACTGGTCTGGCCATAACAAAATTAAGTCACAAATGCATTCATGCAACCAAAACCTCTGTGGGCATCAAATAAGCAGAGTATGGAAATTCTGAAAAGTAAATTATATGCACAATGAAACTAAACTGGAAGGTTACAGTGCACTACTTGCAAAGAGACGCACCAATCGATCTTGACATCGCAAGGACGCCAAAAACACGATGCCCATTCCACTGTATTACCTTGCCTCCCGCAGCTTCAATCCTTGCATATTCATCTTCTCGATTAGGCTAGCAAAGAAGCAGAAGGAAATCAGTCAACAATATAATAAGATATTGTTGCATTTGGCATTCAGTTCACTTATCTTACTTTATGATCAAGTGAGAGTGCCATGGGTTCTTTCCCACGGCACAGGACGGCCCTTGAATCACCGCAATTCGCCACTATGATGTGAGATGAACAAACAAGGGCAACAACAGCAGTAGATCCAACAGTTTCAGGAGCTACAGGCTCAAGACGACCTTTTCCTCCAACCTCAGCATCAACCTTGAGAAAACAATTTGTGAATGCTCTTTTCCACAGCTCTTGGCAATCATCCTTTGCACTTCCTCCACTCAGATTGCCCATGATAGTTTCCACCTCTTCAGCCAACACAGAATGAAGGCGATCGTGGCAATAATTTGCAACCTGCAAACACAGTCTCAATCATGTAGCACAAACAGAACAGGAAGCAGGCTCACAGGCAGGAAAGAGACACGAAAAACACTTATAGACAGACAGAGGAAAACCTGAGAGCCACCATGGCCATCATATACCCCAAAGAAATGTGCTGTCAGATGACTTAGACACTTGGTTGTTTTATCAACAACTCGGTCACCAATGAGCATCTGCAGAGGAATTTTCAGGAACCTAGGCACAGCCGTAACAGCATCTTCCATTTCCGGTCTCCTACCACAGATGGAATGAATTCCCCAAAGAGGCACGCAATCCAGCTCAAAAACACTCCGTCCCATTGTTGCACTTAATGCTTCTTTTGGAGGTAATGGAACAACAACTGTAGATGATTTTGTGCTAGACCCTTCAGCAATCTCTTCCTCAATGCCTATGGTCAAAGCTAGAGAATCAGTTATGACCTCACACACATTAGACTCTACTATAGGATTGCATCCAGTATCAACTTCAACATTACAAATATTTCTTTCTGCATTCACATAATTTGGAACCAGTATCTCCGATGTTGCTTCATAAGCACACAGATCATCACCACATATGCTGCTGCAATCACTTACCACAGACAGAGAACAATCACCCTCCATGGATAGAAAATCATCTTCCTCAATTTCCCGAACAACAGAATCACCAGCAATACAGTGGCTCTCATTCTCAGAAGTCATATCAAGCAAGGCAGCATCCCCAGGCATCTTTTCAGGAACAGATGACATGGCAGCACTTAATTCACTCTCTGCATCAGCACAATTGCAATCCTCATCACCACCAGAAACAGAATCTACGATACTCTTAGTCTCAGAATCAGAAAAGAAGTTTGTAGCGTCATCCATCAACCCTAGCCCAGTGACATCCACACAAGTTCCTAAAGTTGGACTTTCACAGATTAAATTACCTAAGCTAAATGGCACTGCAGCAGCCAAACACATCTCCTCCATAAAATCCATTCTTTTGATAGTAGTAGCAAAAGTTACCCACCAGCCCCTCTAAAATTACAGTACCTGTCATTGTTAAATTAATTCATCACCCCTCTCTATTATCAAGAATAATGTTGAAGCGCTAATAATGGATTTCAGCAGACCATTTTCCATTCCTGAGCATTTATATATATAACAGAAGCAAGTAAGATTCAACTTCAAAGTTCACGATGCCTTAATGAAACAAAGATACTCCAAAATGGAAATGGGTAGACAGATCTGGTGAACAAAAAGGAACACCAACTACCATTTCTGGAAAATCTAACCTTAAATATAGGTCAGACTCGAAGCTTTATCTAACTTGTTCTTCTCTGGACTTTTCTGCTGTCTATGTCCATTCCACAGGATGGTCAGATTAGATCCTCCAAATCCAGCCAATCACTCTATATATAGCAAAACAAAAACCAAATTAAAACTCAACCCTTTATCCTCGAACACAAGAAAGAAAGAAAGACGAAAGAGGTCATGTGAAAGAACCTAGGAAAGGTAAACCAAAGTCTCTATATTCACAGGGAAACTCTGAAAAGATAGTACCTTCTTTTAACACAAAAAACTCAAGTACCCCGGATCTGAGGCAACCAATATGAACCTTTTCTTGAAAAATTTGACTCTTTTTTCTACTCTCCTTTTCAACCAATTATGACTCTCCCAAAACATTTAATATTTCAAAAACCATAAAACCCACAAAAAAAAAAAAAAACGAAAGCAAAAATCTCGAAGATTTATCAAGAAAATTTTAAGAAGCTAGAAGTTAAACGAAAGACAGAAAGGAGTGACCAACCTAATCCTCCAGAAACAGTAGAGCCTTCTGTCTCCCTCTCTCTCCCTATCCCCAAGACTTCATTTTAGTAACGTCAGCTGGAAGACACATGAGAAAAATCATCATCAATTTAAACCAAGAAAAACAAAACAGGAAATGGGATGCCTTCCTTTTTTTTTTTCTCTTCTTTTCTTCCCTTCCCTTGCTTACTGATCTGCTTATAAATAAAACAGTTCAAGACGATCATCAACAAAGCTTTTTGGTTCCATTTCCTGTACCTTTTTTTAGTT
Organism: Parsonsia alboflavescens; assembly: GCA_028571225.1. Lineage (NCBI taxonomy): Eukaryota > Viridiplantae > Streptophyta > Magnoliopsida > Gentianales > Apocynaceae > Parsonsia > Parsonsia alboflavescens. The sequence goes on from JAOXNR010000028.1 coordinate 17,634,537, forward strand.
ATCAGTTTGTTCTTTTAGGTTGTGGATGGATGGATGGAGCCTTGAAACTTGAAAAGACCAACAAAGTTAGTGGAGATGAAAAGATTAAACAAAAGAATTTGTTACTAGTAGTATTAATATTGCTGCTACATTACAAAAAAATAATAATGACACAGAAAAAGAAAAAATAAAAAATAAAAACAAGAAAAAGAGACAGGTGGCAAATCCAGAAGATCATATTAAAGCATCTCCACCCATTCTTTTGCGTGCGTGCTCTTTCACTTTCCATTCCTACGATCCAATGACACAGCAATTGAGCAGCCACGCCCTATCCAGAGTTACCGTTACCAGCCTATGGTCCCTCTTCCCATTTTACTATGGTTATTTTGTTTCTTATTATTGCCGTGATATAATATGGGACACGTTGTCAAAAGATATTTTCTTTGTAGAGTTAATTTGAAGTTTTTATCCTACTCTCTCGGTTTGGAATTGTTTTCTATTTTAGATTATTTATCTATTAAGATGTTCTACCTTTATTTCAATTGATTGACTAATATATTATTCGACAAATATTAAGATATATACTTTTGATATAATAGTTCGGAAGATATACTTTCAATTTTATTATTTGTGTTAATAACTATGAAAGGTTAGATTCTCATCTAGTAGAGGCATCAATAAGGATCATAAAACATTTAAAAGATTCACATTGTAGATCAATCAGTCCACAAATATTTCTTGTATTGTCTCTGGGAATATTTGGTATTCAACATCAACTTTAGAAGTTGAAGGCCTCGTTATAAGTTTATCTTTCAAACTTGCAGTACATATAATTCACTAGACTAAAAAACCTTCTTATTTTTTAGTGAGCGGTCACAATGTATTTTCAAAAATATGACACATCATGCTTGAGCCTGGATGACCACAACTATCGTGCCATACTAAAAATTCATTGGTAAGCTCTAAGCTAACCAAATTGTGTGTTTCAATCGTTTCTATTTAGGTATAGTTCAATCTAGAGGACAATCACAATATTTTATTGACTATTTGTTTTGTTCTCAATTTAGAACTTGTAATACAAAGATACTCTATACCTTTTTTATCCATCGTTTTAAGATGATATCCGTTTCCATGAATATCTTTAAAACTTAACCAATATCGATTGGACTTAGTCGAGAATAGAGCATCTTTAATGCTCAACTTCGCTCCACCGGACAATGAAATATATGTCCTTCCGAAGCTATATATAATTTGTGTACTACTCGATAGTTTGAACATTTGGGACATTTATAGTCAAATCAAAAAAATAATCTGAATATCTCAAGATCTTATAGGTTATACTATTGTCCATAAGACATATTTCTTTTCCTTGTTCCGAAACAAAAGAGAATTCATAAACATAATTCAGTAAATAAAATAAAACGAAATAAAAAAAGTAACATAAATAAAAAACTATATCTCTTGGTTCGAGCCATAATAGCTATCATCAATAGCATAATTGGAGCCATCAAGGAAATCTTCTATATCAAATAAAGCATCCTCATGGACAAATTATTTGTCTCATGATTTTCTTTAACAATTTTCGATTTGAGTCGAGTGCCTTGGACAGAATTATTTGTCTCATGGACAAGATTTATCTCAACTACCTTCTCTTATTTTTTTTAGACAAGTTTGATAAGCATGAATAAGCTGTTTAGGTGTTCGGCACACATGGACCTAATGACCTTCGATGCTACATCTAAAGCATTCATCTTTGCTTTCAACAATTGATTTCTGATCATTTTTGGCTTCATCTTTCGTAGCCCATCTCTTGATATTTCTGGTTTTCATGCCTTGATGCCCACATCCTCGTTTATTGTGACAATAAGTTCCATAATTTTTTAGGATAGCAACATGTGCTTCTGGCATAGGGGCTAAACCAACTAGCCTCAACTCATGATTTTTCATTAGTAATTCATTATTTTGCTAGGCCACAAGTAATCAAAAGATAAGATCAGAATATTTCTTGAAGTCTTTCTCATGATATTGCTACTGCTATAACACATTAGAAGTGTGAAAGGTTGAAAACCACTTCTCAACCATGTCTGAATCAACAATATCTTCCTTATGTAAATTTCAATTGGGAACTTATTCAGTACATGGGAGAATTATAGCAACTTATAGACTGAAAGTCTTACAGCCTCAAATGAATCCATTCATAACGTGCTTTTGGGAAGATCACAGTCCTCAAGTGTTTGAATCTATCCTTCAAGTTTTGCCATAACTCTTGAAGATTCAATCATGATATGCTCGAATCTCAAATTTTCATGGAGATGAAGTCTCGACATGATCAATGTCTTTGCCTTATCCCTATTGGAGGAATTATTCATCTCAACAATAATCTCTTCCAAACCCTCCGCTTAGAGATTTAATCTGGCATCAAGAATCCAAGAAAGATAATTCTTGCCCACTATGTCCAACAAAGGGAATGGCAAGTTTTCCAACTTTACTTCATACTTGACAACATTTGAATATGCATGAGACATATTGAAAACAAAAGGAAAAACCGTACCTTAACAAGAAGGAACAAGATCAGAGTTTTTTCACAACCTTGAAACCAAAATCAAAACTATATGTGGCCATTTGGAACAGTTAGAGACTTGTGCTGATAATGTCTTGTGAAATAAAGAAAGAATATAAGAGTTTAAAAGAAATAAACTGAAATGATCTTTCATTCATTGATGTATAAATTTAAATGAGAGTCTTCATATTTAGTGAGTTTATGACCAACTTTGAAGAGCTTTTATTCACACTGATTCTCAAGACAAATACATGTATCAATAATATAATAATCAGGACTCTTCAATATCCAGAATATAATAATCAAGACTCTTTAATTTTTGAAATTTTTATATTCCCCTTATATGTATGTACCAAGATGTATGGATTTATGTCTTCAAAAGATCTTGGTCAAATAGAGGATTAGATACATAGAATCTAGCAATGGATATTTAATATATTTAATTATTTCATAATTGAAATATTTATGACACTTTTCAATTTTTTAATAAAATTTTAAGCAAATGAAAGAATAAAATATTCAGTTCCAGCAAAGGGAGTTTTATTTCAATTTTAAGACAAGTTGTATATTGAAGATCGAGTGAGATTGTGACACTAAATAGAATCTTAATTTTTACTAATTTATACTGTGTTTTATTAATTTGAATGCTTACATTTTATAAATTTCAACTTAGTAATTTTTTAAATTACCTCATTAGATAAATATATATTTATATAAATAAATAAATAAATAAATATATATATATTAAAGTGCTTTTTAATTCTTCTGTAAAATAAATTATACTCTCTTGGTTCACGAATGAAGATCCTATTTTGACTTTAAAACAATAGAGAGTAAGCAAAGAGGGAAAGAAATGTTGGTGTTTTAATAGCATAATTTGATTTAGTTCATTTTTAAAAAAAACAGTGATATCATTTTTTAATAAAATTTTAACTAATTCAAAAAATATAATATTTAATTTAGGACAATTCAAAATAAAAATAGAAAAATTTTATATGAGGGGATGGGAAAAAAAATTGACACTAGCATACAAATTTTAAGTGATTTTAGAGAATTTTTCCAAAAAATGGAAAGACATTATGCACAAGATATGAAATCTAATCAACGTAGAAGTTTTGGAACATAATATTGTAAATTTATAGTAGGGAGGGTATTTGAGGAGGGATTGCAAATGAAGAGGTAAATGAACCCTTCACCTTATTTGGTTTTAGTGTTTTGGGGTAAAGAACACCTTCTCTCCTTATAAGAATTTTTTTTCCTCTTTCTATCCACCCACCCCCTAGCCTTTTGACACCTCAACCTCCCACTTACCCTTCATGATGTCTCAGATTCGATACCTTCCGTTTTTGAGTTACTTCTCATCAGCAAGCATGCAAAACCTAACTTGTCTATGTATTTGAGTGGTCTTTCTGCCCATTTATTCAAAATTTTTATTAATGTTACTATTTTATTCTATCATAACACTTTTGTCACCAATGTTTATGAAAATAAATTTTACTTTCATTCTCGTATTTTTCTAGTGGAACCAAACTTGAATAGTATTTCTTATTCACTAATCCACTCAAATCAAACAACGTCAAAGTAAATATTACTAATTCCATTGCCAAGGGGGAAAATGATCTCCCCCTTCGGAACCAATCAAAGCTTTAATCTATTTGAAATCCACCAACAACATTTCTTGTAAAAGCATTCTTCACAAAATCATCCAATCTTCTAAAATCTATTTTTGAACCTCTTTTTAATCTTCACAATAACAATCTTCTTGGATAGATCCCTCCAAATATGAACTCGAATCAAGTTTCACCTTCTTACCAGTGTTATTGTAAGTGAGTTTTTGAATATCATTATACAGTTTAATAGAATGAGATAGAGGGAGGAAAGAAGCAACCATCCAATCTCTTTTAAGTTAAGGTTTTGATTAGCCTTAAAATATTTTCTTTAGCTCCTTGTGAAAACATTATCAACAGTGATAATTATCCACATATCACATATCTTTCCCATATCAAAATTAAACACCACACTGATCGAGACAAATTTAATAAAATTTGACTTATTTAATTACTCCATTCGTTTGGAATTGAATGTTTCATTTCTAAAATTAGCAAAAAATTTATTAAGAGAATTGACATTGCAATGATAAAATGAACTAAGTGAAGTTTTTTTGTTAAAATGTGTAAGTTAAAATAGAACATTCAATTTCGAACGGAGGGAATACTATTTTTTTTCAATTTTGATTTATTTTCTTGAGAGAAAAAGAAACATATTGAAGGGAAAAGGTCAAAAGGGTTATTTTGGTTAATTAGTAGTATAATTTTAATTAATTATAAAATTGGACATTTTTTTTCATATCTTCCAAAATAGAAAATTGAGCAAACAATTGGAAAGTATTTTTATCAATAACTATTTACTACCTTTTTATGGGGGGGACAAAGAGACATTGTCATCGTGATACTTATAAATATTGTGAAATTAATAATTATTTCCTTTTTAAATTTTCTTCACTATTTTATAATAGTTATTTTCCATTATCCCCAATAAACTTGCTTTAGTATGATGACTTTCCACTAATGCATGATTTTTGGTCACTGTCCCTCTTCTTTTTTTAAAAAAAAGGAAAAAAAAACTCCCTTTAATATTATGATAAAATG
>JAOXNR010000028.1:17646101-17665481 GCA_028571225.1 Parsonsia alboflavescens
CCCCCCCCCCCCCCCCAACTAAACACAAGGACAATCTTGACATGATGAATATAAAATTCATTTATGAATGATTTCAAATTATAGATATCACTTATTAGTAACTTTTCGTATTGTTTTATCCCAATTGTTGTTTGCAGTTTGTTTATATCCCTCTTTTAAGGGAAATTTTTTTCTTCATTCACCAATGGCATAATAGGAAAAGATTTAAAAAGAAAAAAATGGTGTAGAATTATTGATTTATATTCTATTTTTGTATTCTTTACCCATGCATTGCTGTTTTTAGGTATGGCAATTTTATTAATGGTGGAGGTTCAAACCCATCCGGGCTACAAATTTTCTAGCCATTCTTCTACATTATATTTTACACCACTAATGATAAATATACACTTATGCTCTTACATATATGTTTTATTAATACAATCCTAAAAAAAATACTAAACCCTTGGGTAATGTATTTTATCTAAATCTAGTAATAAATGTATTATTTTATTGTGTAATGTAGAAGATGGTGTAGAATAATGACTAAAATATGCAAAGCCCCTATCTGTCAAAGTTGAAATTTTCATGATATAAAGGAGAAAGGAGCATATTTGATACTCCCTTCTTCCGGGAATGAATTTTCTACTTTAACTTGCATGTATATTAAAAAAAAAGTTCAATTTAGTTAATTTTTACATTGCAAAGTCATTTTTTAAACAAAAGTTTAATTAAATAGGGAAATGAGACATTCAATTTTAGACAACTCAAAATAAAAAATGAAACATTCAATTTCGAATGTAAGGAGTATTATTTTTAAACTTGTGCTACATGCTAAGAACATAAATTACTTCTTTCTTATAATGATTTGACTCTTCCTAATGATCATTCCTTCAATTTTTCACAATCTTAAAACTTAATTCTAAGTTCTTTTAACATATGTAAATAAACTCCTTTCTAACGAATTATAGGGCTTAATTAACAATATGACTATTAAATTCGTCCCTTTTTCTAGTTTGGCCATTAAATTGTAAAACTACTCAATTTAGCCATTATACTTTGCGATTTCAAATAATTTAACCATTATATTTTGAATTTGTAGAAAATTTAGTCACTTTATGGTGAACCGATCAAATAATAATTATAAATGTAATCAATCTTCACACCAAAATTTTTCATGACTAAGAGAATCTTCCCCATTTTGTCAATTTCTTCATCTATCTAATTTTTTATTTACACTTGATTTGAATGACAGTGAATAAAATTTTACATTTAATTTAGTCGATAAGGAAATTTTGAGTAATATTATTAACAAAGATTTATTATATTTATGGTTGTTATTTGATCAAACCACTATAATGTGGTTAAATTGTCTTAAAATGTAAAGTATAATAGTTAAATTAACTAATTTTATAGTTTAATTTCCAAAACTAGAAAAAAGTATCAAGTTTAGGGATCCTGATCTCCTATTACATATATTTGTGTGTTACTTCCTGTTATACGAATAAAATATTAATAAAAATTTTATTCGTGACATTTAATTATTATATTTTAATAATAAAAACTAAAAAGATAAATTAAACCTAGAGAAATTTTATCTTTTAAAGCCGCATGTTAAATTTTTACTGATATAATAGAGAATGACATATAATTTTGTAACAGGAAATCATGAACCCTAGTTCAGTGTCACTTGATAGATGAAGCCTAAATTATAATGTTAATATAGACTTTTTAAGTGAAAATGGTTTACAGATGATATGAATGACACAAACATCACCATTAACTATTCTTTGACTCCATTAGCTTTTATTAAAAAAAGAACATTTGTATTACCAATCAGAAAATGGGAAAAGATTTCTTGTGACTATGAAATTCACGACATGAAATTATTGGTTATTTACTTTTTATATTGTTTAGTAGATTACTAAATTTATTGTCAGTCCTGGTCTATATATGTAATATATGAATTCGATTCTGATTAAGTGTAAGAGATGACTCGTTGCATTTAATGATTAAATGACATATTTTCTCTGAATCCCATTTATGTATATATCTCGATTTATAATTTCCAAATTAAGGAACACACGTGAAGAGCAGAGAGCGTACGAGGTCCTTATATGATGGAATTTATCATTTTTTAAGTAGATTACTAAATTCTATCTCAATTTGAATTCAAATATTCATAATTTTATTTTTAAGAACATCATAAATTAAATGTTTTATTTTTTAAAATAAATAAATTTTTAATACTCTAGAAATTCTATCACTAATTACATTAATTAGAAGGATAAAATGGTAACTTTATGAAATTCAACGATTGCACTATTAACTTTTTATAAAGTTGTGATTTTCAATTCATGACAAAAAAAGTATTATTCATAACTAGTTTCTTGTTTATTGAAAAGGAAAAAAAAAAAAACATATATTCTTCCTTCAGAGCATTAATAATGCGGTAAAAATAAAATTCTTATGATGACTCGCGAAATGACATGGAATTACAAATTCATTATTTTCATATTTCTTAACAATATTGTTGTTCTTATTCCTTCCTCTTCATTTTTTTCCCTTTTTTTTTTTCTTCTATTCCTGCTACAAATTTGTTTCCTCTCCAAATTAAAAGTATATTAGAATATTTTTATATTTATATGACTCCCTCCATCCAGAATTAAATATTTTAGTTTGATTTGTACATATTTTAATAAAAAAGGTTGATTTGGTTCATTAACAAATTATACTGTCAATTTTCTTAATAAAATTTTACTAGTATAGGAAATGAAATATTCAATTCCAGACAACTCAAAATAGAATATGAGATATTCATTTCCGGATGAAAGGAGTATCTTTTATTATTTTGTGTATTCTAAACTTCTCAACTTACACAATCTCTCCCTTTTTTTAGCCGTATTCAGATCAGTTTGCACGTACTTTGAAATTTTATTTATTTAGAGGGTATTAATAAGATCCAAACTCGAGAAATATATTTTGCGTCTTTGCCATTTCATTCATTGGGATGTCCCTAACGGGACAACTTAGACAATCTCCCTATCGCTTCCCTCGACTTTAATTTTCATTATCATTGATTCGCTAAACTAGACACCATGTCCTATTTACTCATTGAATTTTTATTTTAAATGTTGAAACATAAAACTACCAAGTAGTTCAAATAAATTCTCAATAAAAAAAACTTTTAAAATTATACTATAATTTGATCCAAATGTATGAGATCAAATGGAAAGACCCAAAATTATTATTCATATCTTATTTTATATTTATTACCAGAAAAATATTTTAAGTTCCCCACTCAAAAGTAATTTAACGTCACCCAGACTACTAATAACTATATTATGAGTACAATTCACCACTCAATTTGGGACTGAGATTATATCTGCAACAATGAAATCAACGGTACTAAGCGAGTAAGATGAACGGCCACGATGCAACTCGAAAGCCCATGAAAGCGTAGGAGATCGTAACCCCTCCGGTGTGCCACCTCAGAGCCTCTAAAACCCTACTCCCCTCCTTCTTCTTCACATTTTCTGCAATATTCCCCTGCCGAGTCCATTATCTCTCTCACACACAACACACGGACTGAAGGTGATAGAGCATTGAACAATGGCGAGCCCGAACGAATCAACTATTGATGCCGCTGTCCCTAAGAAGGAAGAGGAGCAAGAGGAAGACTCTACAACAGTAGCGGGCGCCGAAGATGAGGACACCGGAGCTCAGGTAGCGCCCATCATCAAACTCCAAGAAGTCACCGTCACAACCGGCGAGGAGAACGAGACTGCCCTCCTTGATCTGTATGTGTTTTCTGAACTAAATTTATGCCTTTCACCTGATTCAATTCTGGCATTTTTTTTGGCTATTTTTGGTTTTTGAGTTAGATGTTTGAATGGATTTTTTTTAGGAAGGCGAAGCTTTATAGGTTTGACAAGGAAGGGAATCAATGGAAAGAAAGGGGAGTTGGCACTGTGAAACTTCTCAAGCATACGGAAACTGGGAAAGTTAGGCTTGTCATGAGGCAGTCCAAGACACTTAAAATATGTGCCAATCATCTTGGTAAGTGCCTACTTGAATGTTCGGCTATGTTTATTTATATCTCTGAATATATGGGATTGTTACTGGCGCATAATTTTGGTTGCTGTTGAATTCATCTGTCCAACAGTGGTTCCTTCTCTCACATTACAAGAGCATGCTGGGAATGACAAGTCTTGTGTGTGGCACGCTACTGATTTTGCTGATGGGGAGTTGAAGGAGGAGACTTTTTGCATTCGTTTTCAATCAGTGGAGAGTACGTCCTTTGGTTTTCCTTTGAGTCTTCTTGTTTCTCTAATTATTTCTCCTGCACTTGTTTGATATTGGATGAAATTGAACTATAATCAGCATACAGAACAGATGATTCTGATAGAAGTTGCAGTTGTTGGGAAGGAAGAGCAGATAAAGTTCTAGGAGTGGAAAAACAAGCAAATTCAATTAATAAACATCAGCTTTCTTTTAGGCTGGTCAAACATGTCTTTTATATTTGTATCTATCAGGAATGAGCTGGAATTTCCCTAGGAGCTCACTGGATGGAATACAATGAAAACAAGACATAACTTGCACTAGATATGTGAACAAATCGTTTGTTTTGACACATGTAATTGAGACCCATTGATTGAGTTCACATTATGCATCTGATTGCCATGAATGGGAAGGTAAGCTTATGTGTTCTTGACCGTTTGATTAATGCTTACAAAAGAAAGAAGCATTCGATTAGGTTTTTAATTCTTAAAATTCACAGGTACTAATGTACTAGTAATTCTTTTTCTTCTCCTAGTTTTTCGGTATTATTAGGATATGCTAATAAGAATAAGTTTCTTCTTAATAATGAAAAGCGAAGATAACACATACAAGCTGCTGGTAGTTATAAAACTGGAATATCTGTTCCCAATTGTTTTGCAGTTTTTGTCACTTCAACAGAACACTCTTGATGGATTCCTTGGGTGGAATTTTGGCTTTACTGATAACCTATTGGAGAAGATGGAACCATCAACATGGGGTTGCTTAAAATATTGGACATATTTTTGCTTTTATCATTGGCCTCTTTAATAATTGGCATGTCCTTTATTGACCAGTCATGTGTTGAAACGTATATTATGAACCATTTTATGCCTTTTTAGTTTGTACAAAATGTTTAATGTTTTTAGAAATTTGGAAAAATTAAGTAGCCTGAGATTCAGTATTTATGGCAGTGTGGAGACTAACATATTTCTGGATTTATGCTTACAGTTTATTGTGATTCCATTTGTTCTAATTCAATAGTAAGTGATCGTATTTTTCTTCATTTTCACTGGAGCAGCTGGTAGACTTCTGATGTGCCTTTCCATTTAATTATGTTTGCTTGGGTGGGGGTGGGGGTGAGGTTTGACTTTCAAGAAAGAAAAGGATGAGGAAATTTAGGGGACTGATGATAAATACCTGATTTTTTTTGGTTCTAAGGAAGTATTTGCTCATTAAGGAATGTGTGTTTGCTTCAGATTGCCAAGCTTTCAAGCAAAAGGTAACAAGTGTTGCTGAATCTCAAGCAAAGAAAGCCAATGAGACCAATGAAGCTACTGCTGCTGCTAGCCTTATTGAGAAGTTGAGTGTGGAAGAGAAGAGTCATGCGGAGAAACCTCAAACCAAGGAGGCATCTGCTACTGATGAGAAGAAAGATGGAGATGCGAAGCAAGAAGACAATGCTAATGAGAAGTAGATATTCTTTTTCTAGTCTTGGGTTTTCCATTACAAGGCTTGGCCTCTTATTTCCTTTGGGAATTAAGATGAATGCCACCTGATGATGTTTGCTGTTTTCTCGGGGTACTGGTTTTGAGTTTCGGTTGAAAATTTTTTAAATACATTAGCTTTTGCTCATAGGTTTTCTTTATACCTGTCTTGTAATTCTGGAAATTTTGTTACTATAGGGTGCATTGCCCTCTCTATATTATTATCATTGAATGACATCTTTAGTTAAGTTTTATTCCTCCGGTTTTGATGGGAATTGTTATGGTAATTCAATTCTTGATCCAGTGTTACAAAGTTTTAGTTTTACAGAATTCACTGCATTTAGTTCTTTGCCATCAAAGAATATGACAATATGAACTATGAATTCATTTACTTGGGCCAACTCCTAAATTTTAAAAGCCAAAAGATCACCAGGTTTGGAAGCCAGCCCTTGATATTGGAGTTATGTTCCTTACCGTGCCCCTGTTCAACTCAATCTGTTGTATGAGGTTCTTAATATATTTGATAAGCATAGTCATAAAAGCTAAGGCTCACAGTCAATTCCTCTGGGTAGGAAAGTTTTTTTTATACATGTATTTTTTTTCTTGGGTGGGTGGGGGTTTCAAGATAAAACTCAGGGTAAGAGTAATACAGGGAAAATGCCTACATGGTTCCCTCAACTTATGATGAACTGGAATTCTGCAATTTTACGAAAGGATGAAAACAAATCAATGGGAAACAGAGCTCTGTTATCCAAGAAATAAGCATTTCCAGCTCCTGGAGCATCATGGAGATGAACAGCATGAAATCACTCAAGACTTTCCATATAACATTTTTGATACGATATCCTTAATACTACTTTGCTTTTGGCCGCAAAATCAACTTAGAATTGCCAGCACTTGCAATAGGCAAAAAACAGCTACTAAAGTTCACGATCAGTTAAAATCATTCTGAATTGCCACTAGAGAAGGCAAAGTTCCATTGCCAACCTGGGCAGCCAGGACAGCCTAAACTAGATTAATCATAAAATAGGTCTTGTCTACATACAGCCTGTCTTGCCCTATAAATATAACCATTTTAACACTCACAGGAAAGTTTCTTCAGGATTCTGTACACTTAAAATGATGCTCCTATAAGAAAACCACAGCAGCAGCTTCACAGGAAGGCTGATTCAGGGCGAGCTACCTGATCAAATACAACAGGTTCATGCCACCATCCCCAACCCAAGCTTACAATTTTGCTGAATGCAAGAAGATTGTTATCATGGTGACATTGCAACATCCATTGATGAGACCATTTGTACATCTGTATCCTCAGCTGCTCCTTGGCTTGTATGATCCCCCTTAGGCTCACCTGTTCACATAAAAATCTTAGACAAAAAATACATTTCACATACTGAAATGGGAAGTCAAACAATGATTCTCACCAAAGATGGAATCAATAGATGGTCGTTTTGGCGAGGTGCTTCTCATAAAGTCTGCAAGAATTAGGCATGCCAAATTAGGAGCAGCTAGTTCCACCCAAATGTCACTGAGCTTCATGTGAGTGAACTTCCAATAAAAGCAGAAGTAACGTGACTTAACCATAGATTGACTTTTGGAGATGATGAAGTCAGAAACACAAGCTTTAAAGGCCTAGATTGTATTATCTCATCCACAGGAAAAGGGGAAATTTTCCATTCTTTAAATTTTGTATTTCGATTTGCAGTACAATGTTCTGCTCTGTACAACAAACATACGTACAGCTTTTTGTGCATGAATTTTTCCAATTGGCAAAATTTCATGACAATCAGTTGCAGCCAAACCAACAAGATTCACCACTTGGAGGAGTCAAATAATTTGAATTTACCGGAAAAAGATGTGTAAAATAACCAAAGCATTTGAGCAGGAACTCTAAGATGGAAATGAACAATCTCACTCACCAGAAGAATTACGCAGCGTTTTGACAGCATCGAAGTTCTTATATGTGTAGCCCACAAAACTCAAATCTTTAGTGTTTAAGTGCATCTGAATTAAAAAAGGGTAATCATTAGATGCCTTAATCAATAAAATTCCATGACAAGTTAAATTCTACATGAAAATTAAACAAATGACACAACAATCAACTTCAATTGCATGCAATGTTAGACTTGGTCTAGATATAGGAAAATCCAATAAGGATGAATGTGTTATGCATTCAAGCTTTGAGAAGTACTAAACCAAAGGACTGTTACATTGACCATAAAGAGACCTAATGTTCAGTAATACAAAATGTATAGTTGATTGACTTGCTGAAATCTGAAACCATCTAATATTGATTATAGAGATCATGAAGACTTGGTTTTAAAGAATGTGAAACTTCAAGATTAGCAAACAAAAACAGCTGATAGCAAGCCAGGAAAGTCGTGTCTAGTCAAAGCGGATGACATCCTATCTTCTACATGCACCTCCTCCTACTTTTCTATTCCTTGAGTAGAGATAAAAAACTTCTCTTCGAAGATATGACAAAGTCTAGCCATAAACAGAAACTACTGTATCTATGAAGAAGTGATGATGATGCATGGGTGAGATACCTTCCGTGATGGTCCTGACCCAGTTCTTGCTCGAGTTGGAGGATCAACCTGATGAGATAATAAAGGTTATTGTTGCATGAAGAGATTGCTTGAGGAGAAGCATACAACAAAAATGCAAACCTCAAAATGATGTAGGGATGGAATCCCTGACACAGACAATTACCTACAGTAGGAATTCTAAAACTAGTGTAATACGTTGATCAACATTTTTACTGCAAACCCCACAACAAATCCAGACCAACACCTTACTTAATATCATTACATGAAAACAAGAAGTAATTAAAGGAAGATGGAGGAAGGAATAACTGCTGATATCTAAAAACGAAACAGAAAGAAGAGTAACGTAAAATATTTTGCATCACTTCTAATGGAGTTTGTCGATGCACACTTGCATATCATCACCGCTACCAGGAAAAATATCTGAGATGGTGAATTTAAAAGGCATTGGAATTCTATAGTGTGATTAAGTCCTGGAAATTCCTAGCATCATTTACCTCACAAACATTACGTCATTTACCAAAATTCATAAAATGCATGAATGTAGTCACCATAATCCCGATTCTTTTATTATTTTAGAAATATAAAGATTCAAAATAATAAAAAGTATGGGTTATGTGTAATACTTCATCAAACTTCATAAAATTCTGGGTGTCCAGCTCCCCATTTACTTCTGGTCTGAAAGCTGCCTCCATTTCATAGAGTTTATCCCATTCAACATCCTTGAACCAGGGATGAGCCTGATGAAAAATCATAGTAACACTTAGAATCATAAAATCAAGAAAAAGTTGAGTTAGTAACAGAGAAAATAGGTATAGAAACAGACCTTAATTTGATCTGCTCCTGCAGTGCCAAGCCTATGGTCAACATCACATAGTAACCTACAGATGAGATCTCTTGCCCCAGGAGACAATTTAGCATCTTCTGGAAATTTTAGGTGATTTCTCCAATGAACAATCTGAGAAAGCACAAACAAACATCTATTAGGAAGTTTCTTCAACCATATCTGAACTAAGAAATCCAGTATAACCTTTCTCTAGACTACAACCCAGTGAACAGAAATCTTTATTCTCTTGATTATTGTTGCATATCTTTTAAGGAATCTTCTTGCCTGATGATCTACTCGATGTCAAAAACAATCATAGAGGTGATTGCTTTAACCAGTGAGGTCAGTCCTGTCACACGTTTATGTGAATGTTTTAACAAGCAAATTCAATCCTGTCACACAGTTTATGTGTCTGGCATTGTAATTCAACATGACAGGGACATGGAGATACAACAACAAAATATACAAACAATTCTGTCCAATACGTTTTATTTTTCTGGCTTTATTATACAACATGACAGGAACATGAAGACAGAAAAATAAATTCACAGAGAATGTGTCCAAGTAGAGACGACCACCGGCTATGGCTGGTCAACCATAACTGTAACCAGTTAGAAGGTTAAGGTTGAAGTTGCTGAGCTATGAACCAGCCAACAGTGGGTTGGAAACACTGGTAAATTAAAAAATAATAATAACTGTATATTTTTTATAGGAAATAAAAATATAGAACCATTTAATTGTAAATTATTTCAACCAGCCAACAGTGGTTTGGAAACACAGGTAAATTAAAAAATAATAAGAACTGTATATTTTTTATAGGAAATAAAAGTATAGAACCATTTAATTGTAAATTATTTCAACCTTCAAGTAATTTTTCAAACAAAAAGTTCTTTCTGATTCTGAAGAAATATAAGTATTGAAACTATTCTGTTTAAGCTAGTTTAAAACTCAACAAAATTTCCCTTTTTTTTTCAAGAAAGCATAGAACTATTTTGGTTTAAAATTTGTTTTTCAAAATTTCCCTTTGTTTTTCAAGAAAGCATAGAACCTTTGTTTTTCAAAATTTCCCTTTTTGAATTCACAGTTTTGAACAAAATAATCTTACTTCTCATCTTAAAAGAGTAATATGTATGTATGTATGTATGTACAAACCAGTATATTGAAAAAGCCTTGATCAACGAGTGATTTCAGTCATGATCGAGGTCTAGCATTTTCATCAATAGCAGGTTAGTCAACTGTGGTCAAGCTTACTCTTAACTTAAGATTTCTGAATCCCCTTTTGTAGCATCAAACAATAGCACAGGTCAAATACTTGAGACCATTTAGTAAACCATAAATTCTGTCATTGGCTAGCTCCCATTTGCTACAGCCCTCACTGAAGCTGTTTCAGAAAAGTTTGGAAAAATCAAGTTGAGAAAACTTAACACTATGTTCGTTTCAAAACCTGTCATCAAAGGAAACTCAAAAAAGCCCATCGACAAATGGTTCTCAATTACGGCAAACCAACTATCTATTCAAAGCAAAAACTTAAACTAAAGTATAGGGAAAATAGTCAAACAATTTGCTTCTGGCAGATGGCAGGAGGAAGGGGGGACCAGTTTTTGAATCATTTGTATTACCTTCCTGCAAGTGGTTAATGGATCATCTGAGTAGAACGGTGGGTAACCCATAAGCATTTCATACATGATTGCACCCAGAGACCACCTGCAGGGAGTGCAGACCATGAAAAGACAATAAAACATAAATGTAGTGTATTGTATGAGTTACAGGAAAACTAGATTGACCGAAGGCCTTAAGCAGAACACATTAACACTTCATATTGTCATGCCATATATAGCATGACACCATGTGTGGCCATTCATTTTTGCTCTGAAATTTCAAACGAAAGAGCTAAGAGCAAAGCAGAATCAATAAAGAGTAAAAACCACTAGTTTTGCTCTCAGCCTTTTAACAACTGAAGTGGCCAAGAGATCCAGTGTTTTCAGCACTCTAATGCAAATACCAGAAGCAACATTAAGGAGCATGTTTAAAATTACACACACAAGTTTCAGTCTCTCTTATCTTGAGTGACCCAGAAGAGATTCAAATTCAAAGAGGAAGAGAATTAAGGATCTTGTGAAGCCAATTTCAACTTTAACACAATCCCTTTCCGCCTTAGACCCCCAGATTTGACATGTTTGCCATAGCCTGTTATGCCAACCAAGTTTGAAAGGGAATAAAAGGCAAGTTTTGAGTTTGTCTGTGAAGGAATTCAATGGGTATTGGACTTGAGATAGACAAAAACCAAAACCAAATTCATTCCTACACTAGCCCAAAATATTCAATATGCCATATATAAAAGTTCTTGGCTGAAATTATGATGTAAACTATGCTGTACAAACTTAAATCTAAATAATTCAAATCAACATGCACAATGGTTAACATAACAAAGAAGAGTTTCTCAGGAGTAAGATAAAATCTACACCACTAACCAATCACACTCCATTCCATAACCTTTCTTCAGTAGCACTTCTGGAGCAATATAGTCTGGTGTGCCCACTGTAGAGAATGCCTTTCAAAAGGAAAAGAACAGATAAAAAGAATTTAAGAGTAAATACTTTACATGTTCATTCTAAATAAAATGTGAAGCAAACATCTGCTGATTCCTCAAATATAATAATTGAACGTAGGTCAATTTTCAGAGACTTGTGCTGAAGTTTCATACAAAATAGAGACAATCTCCAAGATGTCCAGGTTCATTAGTGGTCTACAATTATTTTATTCCTAGATGTTAAATAGTAAGGTTTTTTATAGCTAACAGACCTATTGCAATTGCAGATCCCTACTTCAAATTTGAAATTTGAAATATAGTTCCCCACTTTAAAGAAAAAAGGGAATTCAGATTGGTTCAAGTTCTTAGACAAAATTAATTTAGATATGCTTGGTACTGAAGCCATATGTCTATATAAAATATCCGTAACTTAGAGTGGATCTCGATGTCATACAATCATGAGAGGATCGAGAATCAAGTAAGGCTGCTAGGAGATATGTGACAACTAGTGCTGTGAAAGTTTCTCAAAATCACATTGCCAATGCTAGCATTATACAAGGAGAGATGGGAGCCACACACCCACAAGGAGAATGTCATATGACTATCATCTGATTTTATGAATTTTCTGGTGCATTACATCAAATTTATGGTTAGAATCAATTCAAAGTAAATTACCTTTTCATACTCTTGATATAGCTATTCATTTTTAGTATAAAGGTTAAATTCGCCCATTTTAATAAAGAAGAAATATGTCTAGAGTAAACCATGCATAATCCAAACCCGACTTTTAGGAAATTATAGCTTTCTATAGATAGATATATAGATACTTTGAAGGACCAGCAAGACAAGTAATATGTTCCAATACCAATTTCCTCCTGTTCATCTGCCAATGTTGAAGCTGTTCACGTGCACTTTTCCAATTGCAGCCATTGCTTGCATCTGGGAACCCATCGATATCCATTGGCTCCCTTATGTTCTCATCATCCATGGCTCTATTTTCACTTAGTGTAGAAAGTGTTCTACAATCAAGGGGTTTACAGAGACCAAAATCTGAGAGCTTCATGTGGCCATTTTTGTCAAGAAGTAGGTTGTCAGGTTTGATATCTCTGCAGAAAAAATCAACTTAGAATTTTCCCAGATTCAACAACATATTTCACTAGTTCCAAAGAATATACATAGACCACCCACCTATGGATGTAATTGTGCTTGTGAATGGATTCTATGGCCAAGACACTCTGAGCAATATAAAACTTGGCCACATTTTCAGATAAGGTGTCTTCTCTCATCAACAAAGTCATCATATCCCCACCAGGTAGGTATTCCATTATAAGGTAAAGATACTCAGTATCTTGAAAAGAATAGTACAGTTTCACAATGAAGTGACTAGCTACTTCTGCAAGTAAGTTTCTTTCTGCTCTAACATGCTCCACCTGTAGAATAACAAGCCAATTTATGAGAGAGAATGTGTGAGAAATATTCTATAAGTCTTATATCACGTACCCAATCAACATTGTAAATTTGTAGTGGACAATGATTCAACTCTTATATGGCTAAGCAATTATTCAACAAAGTATTTCCAGTCTTTCATATTACAGCAGAGCAGTAAGTGGGACTTTATGAACAGGTTCACAAGAAGTTAAAGAAGCATTTTGGTTGCTCTCAATTCTGAAATAATTTTTTAGCTCAGAGTTTTGTCATGTTTATAGGTTTTTCTTATTAGAATTCTTAGTTGTTCTGGTTTGGTAGATTTATTTCTTTCAGGATTCAAAGAGCTTTAGAGTCTATAAATAAGGTAGTTCTATATAATGCATCATTGCATTAATTATCAGGGTTCTAGGTGGGACTCTTAGAGTGTCTCTCTCTATAATACAGTGCCTACAATTCCTACCCTTATTCTTTGGAGTCCAGTCTAGCTAAAACTTTCTGCTTAGTATCTACCCATAAATCAACAAGAATCTTCTTACATGTCCTGCATCACCCTGAAAACATGAGCTTGAGAGAATTCCAAGAAGAAATTTCAGAAAGAGGCTGATGCAATTGAAAACGGAACTACGAGCAAACACAGACTTTCTACATTTGACTAAAATAAAAAGTTATTTTAATTGACCTGTCCTCTCATAACCATTTCAGATTTCTTCAACTTCTTCATTGCATAAATGTTGCCTGATTTTTTATCCCGGCATAACCGTACCTGCAGATTCATGGAATTACATGATAAAAATAATTAAACTTAAAGAAAAGACGCAAAGTACAGCAACAATAAATAGAACACGAAAGAACATTTATGCTCACTAACATAAAAAAAATATATTACAAAATTTGAATTTCAATATTCTCTTTTTAAAAAATGATAAGAAATACTAGATATAACTATACTAACAAAGAAACTACAACAACAATATAGTTGATCAACTGCCATAAATAACTTGATCAATCAAAAATTTAATTACTTAAATCTTTGTGTTCAAATGGTTTGTCCTCCTTAGTGGATTAAGGCACAGTGGAATGGAAAAGATGATTTGGGCATCATACCATTATCTCTTTCTTATGTAAATGTAAGTTGCAATGTTCTTAGGTTTTTTTGTTGCCATGTTATTTACGTCTTTTTGAGATGAAATACATGGTTAACTTTTGCCAATGAGATTCTTTATCTTATTGTCAAAGCAGTTACATGACTTCTAGCATGAATTTATAACAATTAAAATGTTACAACAAACATTTCAGCATGTAAACCTCACAAGTTAACCTCCCATATTAACAATCCTGTAAGTACATAACCAGGCCCAACTCCCACGTACTATGTTGAGAATCCCACATCGGGTTTGTGTAAGGGCCTATTGTAATATATAAGGATTTGGACAATTCTGCCCCCTTGAGCTAGCTTTTGGAGTTGATTTAGACCCAAGTCCATATTTTAACATTGTATCAGAGCCCGATTTGTTTTTGTTTGTGTTTGTTTGCCAATGTTGAGCCCCCATGTGTTGAATTTCACGCTTCAGAGGGAGATGCCCTGGACGTGAGGGGGAGTTTTGAGAATCCCACATCGGATTTGTGTAAGGGCCTATTGTAGTATATAAGGACTTGGACAATCCCCCCTTAAGCTAGCTTTTGGGGTTGAATTAGGTCCAAATCCATATTTTAACATACTACAATCGCCAAAAGTTGGAGATGCTACTATACACATTATACATTTTAAAAGAAACTACCAGTATATCTCTAAGACAGAATTACACATTATAGATTATACATTATACAAGATAAGCCTGAGAAACATATGGAATTATGCATTGTACAATAAGTATGAGAAACATATTATCTGATATGCAAACCAACTAACCTCACCAAAGGCTCCCCTTCCTATAATTGTCAAAAGCTCAAAGTCATCAACAGATATCTTGTGCCTCTTCAGTCTCATATATTCTGTCTCCTTGCGCTCTAAGTCCTTGATCAGGTTCAGCTGTTCCTCTTTTGACACATCTGAAGCAGCAAGCTTTCTTTCTAGAATCCACCGCCTAAAAGTAGATTATAACATAATAAGAGTCACCAAGATTTTCTGTAATAGATCCAACCATTAATAAAAGACCCATTCATAAGAACTCCACATCATACCCAAGTATTAAGTAAAAGAAAAAATTCCAAAATAGTACAACATAAATAAGAGATACTCCCTCCGTCCAGAATTGAATGTCCTATCTTGACTTGCACAAACTTTAAGAAAATGAGTTAACTTAGTTCATTTTACGCTTAACAATATCCATTTCTTAAGAAAATTATAATTAATTAGGAAGTGGGATATTTATTTCCAGGTAACTCAAAATGGAAATGTGAATATTCAATTCCGAACAGAGTGAGTATTATCTTTTTTTCACACTATAAATCATTTGAAAACCAAAAAGTTATTTCAAGACGTGTCTTTTTAATCTTCATGAAATTTCACAAGTTTTTTTTTTCCACTATTGTCCCTAACCGTATTTCTTATTCCAATTTCCTAGAAGATCTTGACTAAAAAGATATTTTTGGCACGTCGACTACATTGTCCTTTTTTATGCTTAATATGTACTCAATAACATAAATTGATCTATATTGTGAAACAGAAGTACTACTAAATTTGCTGCAGCATAATAGATGTATTCAGTAGACCAATTCATGACAAAGTTTCCTTAAAAGAATCTCATAAGGTTTACCTCAATCCAGATGGAGCCTAATAAACTCAAGTATAGAAATGTCAAAGGGTGGTTCCTTGATTTCTTGCTATAATTTTAGAAAATCGTTAGAAAGTAAATGAAAAGCCCTACAAATGGGCAGGTAAACCTTTTTGTAGTTCGGAGAACCAAATTCAAACACAGTTCCATAGCACTAATAATTGGCACACAAATTCCAAGATACCAAGCATTCATAGGTTTATGTGGCTTATGCAAACCATTAGAATCTAGCCTTGTACATGCTATTACCATGGGTCAGGAACTTTGGATAAGAATATCATCTCTCTTTCCGAACATTTGTCATAATTTGTAAAGTCAATGCTGTTTTAAAAAGGTTCAAATTCTATTAAATTTTGAAGAAAAAAAGCCCTTTCGAGGGTTTATTAGTCGACATTTGTTACAGAATTGTAAAAGCAGATGGAAGATTTTAAGGAGAGCAGATGTTTCTAAGAAATGATACAACAATAATGTAAGGATTAAATAAGATGAGGGCATGACGACCAAAAAAAAAAAAAGACATATTATCTTGATTTCATTCACAAGTATTCAAGAAGGGAGAGGGTAAAACGAATTTCTCACAAACAAAATCATTTCATTAAAAGGTTACAACTATCCTAGTGTCCTGTGGTCTATTCTAGCATGATCTCGCATGCGCATAATCTCAATACATTGCATGAATAGCTGAATTTTTTGCTAAATTGATTATCAAACATTTCCTCCAATATGTCAAATTTCATTAATCGGTTTTGCTAAGGCGCGTTCCGGAGTGCGCCTTAATGTGCGCTCCAACCGTTACCGTAACATAATTTTTGCTACAGTGCTCATGCAGCCAACTAAGCGGAGCAAAAATTCCGTTACAGTAACGGTTGGAGAGCGCATTAAGGCGCTCTCCGGAGCCTGGAGCGCACCTTAGCAAATCCGTTTCATTAATTACTCTATAAATTCATCACATCACCATTGAAACTAATTATTAAATATATCAATCCCAACAATTGTAATTATTACTCACTTAAAATAATGCTAATTGGAAAACCATCAATAGCATCCAATTACATTTTAAATGTCAAAATTAATTGCACAGCAAGATGACGTTACTATCGATAACACCTGTTAGTTTTGTTCGAGCATGAGCTTAACTAACTCTACTAAACCCAACTTAGCATTCTCTAGCATGCGAGCATCCAATTTCAATTTAAATGTCAAAATAAATTTCACAGCAAGATGTCGTTACTATCGATAACCCCTGTTAGTTTTGTTTGAGCATTAGCTTAACCGACTCTACTAACCCCAACTTAGCATTCTCTAGCATGCGTACAAATGGATGGCTCAAGATCCTATTGGACTTACATGATTTTCGCAAGCATTAAATTCAACACTAACTAAAATCAAGGGAAATCCATAACAACAAAATTACCTGAATAAATGATCCTAAAACAACAAAATTATCTGCACGCACATAAAATGATCCTACGTTTGGTTATATCCGAAGCAATTGAGACATAACACAGTTCAAAGAAATTCATCTTTGTCCAGTTTTTCCAAGGATCTACTTACACTACCTTAGCCCACATGCAGAAAGACTCATCTGCAAACCATGACAAAATGCCAAAAATCAAAGAAATTCCATTTTATGAGTCAACCAAACTTTTTGTTTTTAAAATCATTTGACAATTACAACCTGAACCAACAACCACCTCAAATCCCAGAACAGAATTGGAAGAATTGAAGGATTAAAGTAACAATCAACTCTAACACTGGATCTTGACAGTAACAAAGCATCCACATACCACCAACCAATCAATCCACTTGCTAGTCACCTCCATATCTAACACGTGTACAGATGTATAGAAATATACAAAATGAAAACACTAAATTACCTCTCTTTCCTATCTTGAATGCTCTTCATCTGGTTCTTGTAGTGGTTCTCGATAAATTTCTTAGCAGCAGCCACTTTCTCCATTGTCAAGCTTGAGCCCAGTATTTCCTCTTCACTCTGGTGATTCTGATTTTCATCTTCTTCCATTTTCTGTAAATCTCACTTCTTCTCTGCTCTAAAACTGAAAAAAGCCTCTCTTTCTACTACCTATAAAAGATATACACACCAAAACCAGTGTATATATCTCTGATAAGTCACATAAATATTCAAGAATATCAAGGGAAGAAGAAAGGACGAAAACAAAGTTTAGTAAATTTATTGCAAGAACCAGGAGGTGAAGAGGAAACCTCAGAAAACCCACTTGGCTCCTTACCTCATCAGTTCATCAGCACCCAAGTGGAGCCGTAGTTTTTTTTAATCTTTCTACAGGTATTTTTTTAGAAGTAGAACTACTGTGTGGGGAAGCAGAATATTTTCCCCCTTTTTTCTTTTCTTTTCTTTTCTTCAATATATATGTATATATAATAGAATAATATAATATATATAATCGAGGTTCGGATCTGGTGAAATGCCAGCTCCTCAATAGCTGGTTGTTACTTGCCAGCTGGCAGGTTCTACGGCACGTTTGGTTGGACCTGAGGTTAATGGAGTCATTTCCTCTTATTTTCTTCTCTTTCCTTTTCTTTTTAGATTCCATATTATGTTTAATGGCAATTAGCAATGTATTTTTTTTTTTTTTTTAGTTTTAAATTGTTATCTTCTCTGTCAGAATTTGAAACATCCTTTTTATTTATTTTATATATATATCCCTCAAACTTTTTTCATAGTTTCAAATTGGTCCATAAAGACTTTCCTACTATATATTTATAAAAATAAAATCATCTCTGTAACTTTTAATTTTATTATACACTTTTTCCGTCATTAGATATGAGTCATTTTAACTAATTTTTCTTGGCATTAATTAGAAGTCATTGTTATTAGTTAATTAGATCTGTCATCTAATGATGTATAGTAAAATGATGTTGAAATTTTTAAAAGGGTTGTGAGAAGATATTTTAAGGAAAAAAAAGTTATCTTAATTTTTTCAAAATGACAACTAGTAACTTATATTTAATAACGGAGGGAGTACAAACTTTTTAGTTTTTATATATAAACTTAATTTAAAAACAAAAAAAAGTTTGAAAAATAGGGTTAACATCCTATGACTTTTTTAGGACTATGGAAAATATTCATAATAGAATAACAAATTACAAAATAAAATATTAATTTCATTTTTAAACCATATTCAATTCATTTTTCACTTAAATAATTTAATCTTGCTTTAAAATAGATGTTATTTTATAAACTCCGTTACTTTCAAATGTAACAAAATTTTAAATTTAAAGTTAAATATTTGATTTTTTTCCCCTCAAAAATATGAAAAAAAAAAATGTATACAATTGACCATCATATTTATGTACAATCTAAATTGTATACTTTGATGATGCAACTAAGAATGTTATGATGATATAGTGTTCAAAATGGAGAGGAGAATAGCCGAAAGAGCTCAAAGTGCAGCTTTAGCTAACATCACACTATGCTAAAGAATTGGACTTTACTTCAATTTAGGGAAATAGCTATTCCATGGAAAGTCTTTCCTCTTTTCCAACAATAGACACTACTTTTTTATGGCTTTCCACT